>JACCGJ010004472.1:0-67933 GCA_013407085.1 Atriophallophorus winterbourni
CAGATGTACTATTTTTGATTTGATGTCCTTACGTAATTATTTCAACGTTGCCGCTGCGAAAAGCCTGTCGTTTCTGTCCCACGATCCCTTTAGTGTCACTGAGGAAAACATTTTCGGACGGATGCAGATAGCTTCAAATGGGCAGCAGATATCGTGAAAATTTAAGCTTACTTCTTAAATGCAAGGATTTTTCGGTATTGTTGACGTGAATACAATTGTAGGCGTCTTTCGATGAAGCATGGATACTTATTTTTTACTCAAGAAACTTCGTATCAGCGCAAGTGAATGTGAGAATGACGTACTGCAAACAAACTGGTAACCAGACCACAGTTTAGAGGTCAGATGAACACCGTGGCACCATACAAGTTGCTGACTACCTTGCAAGATTGTCATAATCTTTGCATTAAGTTTGACAAATGCAATCCGCCAAGATATTCCGTTCGGTTTAATTGGCGTTTGATAAAGCAAACACGGATAGAAATTTGGCGCTTTCCTTCGCTCAACATTCGGGATAGTTCAAAGACACTATTTATAAATCTATAACGTTTGGGATTTCAAAATGTTTAACCGAATTGCCAATAGAATATTGTTCACAACATAAAACAAGTGACTAAATACAAGCCTATTAAATACTATCACTCAAGTTAAAAGACAAACGAACTTCATCAGGGACAGCAATACATAACCAGAACCGAAGCCCACATGACCTTGATAAACAAAAATCCGGAAGGGCAAAGTAATGGAGTATTTCGTGTACGAGCATTAACATGCTAAAGTAGCGGCGCTGCGAAATCGATTCTGATAAATGCCGTTACATAGGAATGCTACACATCACAATGAACAAGCGAACACAAGAACCACATAATGTTTCAACCTGCGTAATGGAGCTGACACGATTTAAAAAAACGGTTACCAGCAAACTGAACATCTTCCAGTAAACGGAAAACAAGCCTTGTTATACCGAAGCCCCAAACAACGCAAAAACAAGCACGGAAATCTTATCAACTTTCCAATATTTGATGAAAAGTATAAAGACGATAATCCAAAAGTGTAAACAAGCGCAAATAGGATACACCAAAAATGTTGCAGTACGCGGCAAAAACCGCATATGAATTAATCTAGTCTAACAATCTTGAAAGGAATGAGTTATAAATAGTACATCCCCGAGATTTGACTCTCATGAACCTTGAAACGACCATTATCAACAATGGTGTCAGTTTTATCAACGCCCGCAACCCAGTCGCGAGCACGAAATGCAGCCAAGTGAGCGTAGTAGGTCGGAGCAGGATATGACACGGTCCGGGGACAGCGCATGTAGGCATGACATAAAAAGAACGTGAACTGTTGGAGTGCATCAGACGACCAATTGCTGTCGTCGTAAAGCACATGGTAATGCGCTGGTTTAGAAGTTCCCTGAAACAGAAAGGAGCAAATTCAAGACAGTGCTGAGATGAATTCATACATAACCAATAACGTTAGCGGTTTACAAGACCGGTAGATGCGAGTAACACATTAACTACAACAATTCCACCAGAAACATTATGCATCACAGAATGTAATCTGCAGATCGAACCTGCGCAGAGACTTAGTACATGCATTTTAATCTCTAAACATTCGTGTACTGACAACAAGTAAGGTCGGTGTCACTAGCTTTCATTCCATTACCGATCGGAGTTGTTTACACGATATGAATGCTGATTATTATCGCATATCATAAGCTTGAGGTTATAAAAAGTTAGTTTGAACAGCGTGTGCCACACCATGTCTTTAAAGGAACAAGACCGATAAAGCCACAAAGCGGTCGTGCCGATGACATGTTACCGGTATGTTGCTTTGATTGACATTCAAGTGCATGATGCAATGGAGGGAGGCGGCATAGAAGCGTTAAACCGTTGTACAGAATTCACATAGGTATATGTAGCAAATAAATGCAACAAGTTTCCGATAAATTTAAAAACCATGGTACTAACTTGAATACCCTCTTGCGAACACAAGTAGAAATCGAATTCGCGAGGGTGAGTGACATGAGTGTCGACCACTGTTCCAGGGTCAACGTTCCGTTGTCTGTAAAAATTCAACAGTAGATCAGGTTGTGCACATTGAAAGTGAACAATGTATTCAAGATTGAAGTTACCTCGGGTTAGTTGGCTTGAACCGAATATTATGTCGCTTTTGCACCACGATGTATGTGATCGCGGGTTGGTAGTCCTGACGGACACCCAGACACGCACGTTGAATGGCAGATAATTCTTCCACGAGAACGTTTTGGAATTGCCCCTCAGAAACACCGTCGCGGTAAAATATTAGCCGCGCTGGGAAGCGACCGTTGGTATTACGCAAGTAAGTCTATTGGAGAAATGACAATGATCCAAATACTTACCGTAAGCAATTCGCTGACACTAGATTCCATGGCATCGATTATCTCACGCATTTGTTTTGAATCATTCGGGTTCGTGGCTTGTTGACGCACTACAGCTGCATAGCGCATCAGGTCAGGGGTAACACTTCCCAAAACTGCAGCAATAGACTGACGGAGTTCTTTATTTTGAGTTGGCGAAGGGTGTGTAACATCTGCTCCAAAAACCATAAGATATTCGTCCTCGCGTCGCAGAATGTCTGAGATTTGCCAGTTTACACCACCTAGTTTCCCATTTATCTTCAGAAGCAGGTTCGCTAATAAAATTGAACGTAGTTACGAATCGTAAAAAGTAGAGTAAAACAAAACCATGCAAAATACTTACGCAGAACGTTGGGCTTATTTAGTGTACGACCACGAACACACTGGGTACGAACTCCGGTGTGAATATCGCCAAGACGTTTAATTGTGGAGTAATTAAAATCGTCGTACAAAACGAAAAGAATGAAGTTGATTCCCTAAAATGCAAAATATAAACAATAAAGAACGAAAACAAGAAGTAATCAACTGTGGAAATATAGCTACCTGACTCTGAAGAGACTGGAAGCGCTGGGCTAGTTCGGATGGGCGTATGATTGCTAGCACCGGTGGCCAAGCTTAACATTAAAGCGCTGTGCCGTATTGGGAAGTTGACTCGCCAACATTTGTTGATGTCTTTGAGCATCCTGAAATAAATGACTTAATGAATTAATTTGCTAACCCTATCGAAAGGGATGGACAAAATGGCCCACTTCACTTCACCACCAGCGCTAGCAGGCCGAAAGTATCCCGGGGTGTTCCACTTTCCCCTAGTGAGCTCCACTTTTTGACCTCCAAAGCAGGCGGATGGTGTTGGCAGTACCCTAGCTGGGGTAGCAACCGGATTAGGCGAAACTTTAATGCCGAACGATTTGATAAGCGGATGGTTCCTGAAAACATGGAAAAATAATTTTGAGGAAAAACGTACGACTGAAGCATTTTTCCAACAAATGTTTGCAGTTCTCGGAATCTTTCTTCTGGCCTCACTGCGGCACATCGTATGACTTCCGAAGCAACTTCACTTTTCGTAGCACAAGGATTTTGGTAGGGCAAAATGTTTAACAGTTCCATCGGTATAAATACGTCACGTGAGAGATTCACCTTGGCACAAGGCAGTTCAGGGTATTTCAATGTAATATTGTGATGTTTTAGGAAATATTCAGCGACGGTTTGGTTGAGATCAGCTATCACGAGACTGCTTGCGGGTTCCGGAGAAAACCCATAAACAGTGAAACGCCGAGAGTAAGTCGAACCTAAAGGTGAAAAGGATTTACAGTTTACCTGATTCATTTTTGTAAAACGGAATGGTCTCAACGCGGATCTGTCTGAGATCTTTAGCCATTTGAGAATGATATTTCGGTAATTGATCACCGTACTTATCGTACATAACATCAGCTAAGTTGCCACTTCGAAAGAACGCTTTGCAGGTCTGAAGAGATTTCAATCTAATAAAAGAACACAAACCATATCGACATTGATGCGAACCTTCCACTGTGGCCTAACGCTAGTGATGAAGCCTTTGTGTATGGTAAATAGTTTATCATGAACAATTTTGATGGGTTCTGTGTAGAAAAGGGCATTTCTACCCAAGGTCGCGAAACGTCCTTTCGCAATGTTTTTCAAAATACAATCAAGCAAACGCACACTTTCCTGTACAAATGTAATTTGAAATATACCGAACCTGTGGCATGCTCAACGTGGTAGCAGTTTTGCTAGTCACATAATCAAAAACATCACCGCTGGATAGTCGCTGAACTTCCATAATGCGATACTCTAGCGTCAAATCATCACGGTTCAATGGATCTTTTATTGCCTGCTGAAGTGTTTGCTCTTCTTTGGTGATGCCAGGCAGAGGCTTTTCCGAGAATAAACAATGCCCTCCATCATAAATAGTTCCAGGGGGGAGTCTGTGAAAAGTAAATGAAGGGAAACCGAACATACACATCCACAACTTGCTGTAACAGCAGTCGCATTTCTTTGACAGGCATGCGAACTTCACAGCGTTTTGTATTGGGGTCATTCGATTTTCGATAAACACCCGCTGGCTCGAAGAAATACATGTACACCATTTTCCGCGCAACTTCCAGGTCCCAGCAATTCGTGATCACTTCAATGGGCTGACCAACTTTACCACCAGCATCAGGTCGGCTGGGTATGGTGACATTTTCCATCGATAGCCTAAACGAAGCCGGTTAGCATAAATGGAATTGAGTTGGCGAAACACCATCAACTAAAGAAGAACTTACTTAGAAAACGTTACCGCTATGTCACTGAAAGAGAAAGAATCGGTTAACGACCAAGCAATAGTAAACACCAGTATCTCATCGCAAAACATACTTCGAACGAATAGGATGCGATAAGTTTTTAATTTCTCATCCGTTGCCTGGTTACCCATACAATTCTTGAGCTGTAGGATTTCAATCCTGGTATCTCGCTTGTTAGAAAAAATATTGCAGTAGCATTTTGGTTATGGCCATCGAGGTGTTTACTGATGGCTTCGCCTTTCGAACCCCCACGCATCGGCTCAGATAACAACGCTGGTATAACTAATCTTAGATTTATGAAGTGACGGCATTGTTCTGTACAATGGTTGGAAGAAAACGGGAGGAATGGAAATGGAGAAAGGGGGCAGTATTGTTGTTCACCGAAGATCTGTACAAGGCGTCGGCGACCTCGTTCGTGAATCCAGGGAGATAATTAATTTGCGATGTATACTGCGTGATGTAGTCCAATTGCTGTATTTCACGTGAATTGTACTTGTCAGAGGCAGAGGATAGCGTGCAGGTTAATGGCTTGTGATCTGTGAATATCTCAAATTTGCGTCCTTCCAACAAATGAAGAAAGTGTCTAATACTCAGAAAGACCACCAGGAGTTCGCGAACAAACGTGCTACACTATTGTTCTGCGGGTTGTAGCTTCTTTGTGAAGAACGCCACTGGTACTAAGTTGCCGTTGTTACTCTGTTGTAGCACGCCACCGACATCATCTTTTGATAGTACGAGTGTGCTTTGCGGATCGACATGTGCTAGCAACACCATTTTGCTCAATTCTGCTTGATTTTCTCGAATGCTTGTCTACCTGGCTCGTCCATTCGGAACTGCTTTTTGTCAAGCTTCAGTAGGTCCGTCAGGGGTTGGCATAGCGCTGAACACTGGGATGAAGCGGAGATAGTAGTTCACAATGCCAACAAACTTACGCAGTTTGTTGAGGGAGTCAGGCAATGGAAAGCTTGTAATGGCGTCAACTTTATCACTGAAGGGTTTAATACCCTCAGAGTTGACGTGATGGCTGAGAAAATAGATGGAATCCTGTCCAAATTGCATCTTGGAGGGATTGATGACGTAAGCGTTCGAACAGTTGTTTGACGTGTTGTTGGTGTTCCTCGTGGGAATGACTAGCACCAGGACGTCGTCGATGTAGACGAAGACGAAATCCAGTCCATGCGTAGCCTGGTCCATGAAACGTTGGAACGTTTGCGCGGCGTTGCGCAGTTCAAAGGGCATGCGTAAAAACTCGTAGATCAAATGGTGTGGTCACTGCATTTTTGGAACGTCCGCTGTATGAACAAATCCCAAATCAATTTGGGATTTGGCGATACGCACGAGTAAGATCTATTCTGCTGAACACTTGCATTTTATGCAGGTACATGGAGAAATCGTGCAAACGCGGGATTGGATAACTATCAGGTTTCGTGAGCTTATTCAGAGCTTTATAATCTCCGCATAGTCTCCAGTCGTTGGCTGTCTTCTTAGGGACCATGTGTAGCGGACTGGGAGGGCGAATGATTACCATCTGCAACATATGCTGGAATTCGCCTTTGGCGATTTTGAACTTATCCGGGGCTAACGTTCGCGGTCTACTGAAGCATGGATTCCATGTAGTTATGATCTGGCGGGTAACGTCATGCTTTACGTCTAACATCTGGTAGTGGGAATTGTGATATCCATGAAAGACTCTATTAGCTTTTGTTACTGTGGGCTGAAGTTGTATATCGCTTTTTATGTGGAGACGTACGTGTAGATTCGCTGTGGAGTGTGATGCTGGCGGATGGCATGCCGGAGAAACCTTGTGGCATGATGCAAGCGTACTATTCATTGCAGATCCGTGTACGCGCATATGAATGGTGTCCTGGACGTTCTTATTTAGAACTGGTGTGCTGCAAGGGGCCCTTTGTCCCCTGTGCAACTTGCGATCGATGGACAATGAAGCAGGCGCTTTCAGATTACGCCGGTGTATGCTGAGTCGGCGTCTCGATTGCGATTTGGAGAATGCCAACATCGTATCAGGGAGAGATCCTGAACGCTTCAGACGACCCCTGGAACGCCTCAGCTCATTTCTCTCTGCTGGGCTAAAATTAACACGCGCAAAACGAAGTATTTTTACCACCGCCGCTGGACCTCATCATCGCCTCTCAAAATTGATGGCGAGAGCTTGGAGATCGTGAACACTTTTCGTTACCTCGGTTCGTCCGTGCAACCGTTAGGCCAAGCCAGTGATGATATAGCTGGCCGGGTACAAGCTGCGCGCACGGCGTCTTCGCGACTGCGTTGGGTTCGATTGGCCGTAAAGTAATCAGCCGCGCGTTTTACAGAGCGGCTGCAGCGGAAGCGGCTGATCAATGTTGCATGCTTCTGAGTAGTTGGGACGGTTTACGATCCCCCAACTCTTCCTGTGTCAAAAGCCGCTGAATACGGACTCTGTAAGTCGCGTGATCAGGGCTGATTTTAGTTCCTCATAAGTACCGGTTTTTTCAACAAAATATCTTGAACTAAGGACAATGATTCGCATGTGAGTGAGCTAACCACATAATGGATCTTAAGTTTATCTTGCGTTATGCGTTTTATCGCCAAGTATGATTCTGCCTGCAGGAACCACAACTCTGGATTTTCAGTTCAGAACTGGGGAATTGTGAATGCGATGGTACTAATGGTCACCGGGCTAGAATCCCTTTGATGCTCACCCATGTGCGGAATGGCATTTAAATGTCGATGCAATATAGAAACGTCAAATGATCAGGAACGAACTCACCGTGTGTTCTTCTTCGGGCTCAACAGTTTGGTTATGGCCCTAGAGGTGTTTACTGATGACAGAATTCTAGCGATGGCTTCGCCTTTCGAACCCCCAGGTCTCGGCTCAGAGAACAACGCTGGTATGCCGAAACTTATCTTTATGAAGTGACGGCGTTGTTCAGTGCACTGGTTGGAAGAAAACGGGAGGAATGGAAATGGAGAAAAGATAATACAAGGTTTTTAATGGTCTAAAAAGCAACAAGCTTAACAACAACCATAGGATGGTAAAAATTGAAATTTAAGTGTATAAGCAAGATAAGGAAGTAGATTAAGCAGTATATAAGTGTTCGGAAAACAAATAATGCAATAACAATTCGTCTAATTTCGTTTTAAATTCAAGCAAGCTGGTGAAGGGAGTAACGGTTGAAGGTAAACTGTTCCAAGTAAAACAGACACGGACAGAGTAAAAATACCTTCTACAGTTCAGGCTGGAATGGGGTACGACCAGCACATAATCATGGATCCGATAATTCCTCGTATCCTTTCGCGTGAATAAATCCTGTAAGGGATGGTTCGGGGTATGGAATGTTTTGTAAAGTAAGATAAGGTCTCCTCTGATTCGTCGATAGGGAAAATCGAACAGATTCTTGTGAGCTTTCCTTTCTTTACAAGGCTTGTTTCGGATGCTGAAAACTAGTTTTGTTGAGCGGTAATAGATTCGCTGCATAAGTTCCACATCCTTCTTGAGCCACGGAGACCATGAATGCACACCTCAAGTATGTATTCATGATCCTTGTGAATATCTTGAAGGAAAATTTCCAAAATACCCGTTTGAGTATATTTACAACACGTTGCTTTTTTATAAGCGCTGTAATTTTGAAGCGAGTTTTGTAAACTGTAGCATATCCAGACACCCAAATATTTTACTTCACTGCAATTTTCAAGGACATGTGAACCTATATGGTATGTGAACGCTACTCGATTTTCCACATTCGTGATCCTGCATTTGTTGAAGTTAAACGGCAGCTTGTTCTTCAAAGACCAGCTGTGAAGCGTATCAAGAACTTTTTATAATAGCAGACAGTCTGTTGGACTACGAATGCAGCGCCATATCTTTATGTCGTCCGCAAATAACGAAATGGTACATCGAACAATTTTCTGTACTTCATTGAAATAAACCAGAAAGAGGATCAGACCAAGGACTGAACCTTGTGGAACTCCGCTAGTTGCTGCAATTGGTTTTGATAATGCACTATCAACACGTACCTGGGTATTGCGATTTGTCAGGTAGTAATTTAGCCAATTCAACAACTTTCCGGTGATAAAAGCCTTTCAGGCTTCTGCAGTAATAGGATATGGTCAACAGGATCGAATGCTTTTGAGATACCTAAGTAGCAGGCGTGTATTGCATGACCTTTATCGACCGATTTTGTCCAATAAATTACCAATAAATTAGACAAACAGGAATAATTTCGTCTAAATCCACGATGGTTCCTCGAAAGCAACTGATTATTCTCGGAATGTTTCACTAGATCGTCAATGAGTCGCTCAAGTAATTTTGAAACCACGGGTAACAGAGTAACGGGTCGGTAATAAGAAACATCGGAGCGATTTCCACCTTTATAAATAGGAGAAATTATTCCGTTTCCAATCCTTAGGAACCACTCCAGTTGCCAGTGTTTGCTCGAACAAATGTTAGTGGTTTGTATAGCAAACTCGCACATTGCTTCAATGTTAGCGGGGTTATTCCGTCGGCACCAGGAGACTTTCTGGTTTTAAGATCAAATAAACCTTGAAGGACGCGTTTCGAAGTAATAATTATTTCACTTAAGGCAACTGTGTTTGAAAGTGTTTGATTTGGGATGTTTATGGCATGTTCTCTCGGGTTGAATACCGATGAATAAAACGTGGCTTAAGCTTCAGCAGTTTCTGCTGCAGTTGTTGTTGGTCCAGCTGATGTGGTCACAGACGCAACTCCAGGTTTCAACTTAGCTTGATCGCTAACCATACGATACAGTATATTGGGATTTCGCTCCATCATGCGTGATATCAATTAAAGGAAGCACAACTTGTCTTGGATGACAAATTTGGGGCAGTATTGTTGTTCGCTGCATGCTGGTGTTATTTTTTCAGATCCCGTTGCTGGTTGCCTCGCCCCATTTGAATAATTTGAAAGTTGGTCAATATCACTGACCGGGCGGCGAAGATCGATAAATGTACACGTGACGCTGATTGACTTTCGAATCGTGTATAGGCAAATGGTTGAATAAGTAGACGTGTAGAATGATGAATGTGTAGAGACAATTGTCTGCTACAACTTATCCATTTAACGAAAAACATATCTCAATGGCCTGGACACACCGGTCTATCCCTATGTTAAGTGACCTGTGCCAGGCTCAGGTGGGTCGAGCAAAGTTCACTCATTTGCTTTGCAAATCACATGCGGTACGATACCTGTGGCTCCTTAACCTGTACCGTCTACTTTAGTCAGCTAAGTCTTTAAAGGAACTCAGATCAAGGTTTATAGTGCAAAATTTAATGACCGATTACACAAACATGGAAGCGTTTAAACGTATCACGAAAATGTTAACTATCTCGACGGGTAGCTAGAAAAAACTTGATGTATTGATTTTTGAGTATAGAAAAATCAATACAGCGTGTGCTATTCAATTGAAAAAATTGACATTCTCGAACGAAAATTTAAGCTTACACTAAGTTGTCACGTGTTTCTATTGAGAGAACACACATTTCATGTTCACGCAACTTTTAGTCAATCGCACAAAATTTTAGTCGTGAAAATGAGTCAGTTTAGTTGGAAAATGGAAGGTTTAGATAGCGAAATGAATAGTTGTCATCACCATTATAAACAACGGTTTTATAGTAGAAGCAGACAGTTTCGTCCACGGTGAGTCAATGCTTGTTTATTCTTTGCTAGCGGCTAGCTAGATCAGGAACGGTTTAGCTTGGAGTAAATTTCGATAGCTATACAGATCGAATTAGACACATTTAGGATTTCAGATTACCAAATTTAGTCCTCTTTTATCAACATTGTGAATACGACAAGATCCAAGGTGTTTAAATTGCACGGTAGTAAAGCCCGCTGAAATTTCTTTCCAGTGTCCACGTCAAGATCAATCGCTTTCCGACTTCTCAACGAGCACACGCAATCTGGAAGTGTACTTCTCAGTTAAATTTGACCTCTCGAAATGTCATGCAATGGCAGTCTTGTTGTAAGCATCTTATTGGTACTCCTAGGCAAGATTGCACGTTCGAGATTCACGTCCACAAGAAAAACGCACATGATGTCACACGAGACTTCAGACCGTCAGAAGGATGTCGTACTGACTAAACCCGATTTATTCTCGTTGTACATGAAACGTTTGTACTCAAACCGTGGTATAGACATTGCAAACAAGTTTGCAGATACAAGATTACCAGGTCCAATTTGTAAACATCCATTCATCCCCCTTTCCATATCTGGTCTACAGAGCATGTTCGCCCTATTACGACAGCGCCGCCTGCGGTTACTTGGTCATGTCTACAGAATGGAAAATGGTCGTATTCCGAAAGATCCACTCTATGGTGAGTTGCAATTAGGAAGCCTACCGTTGGGCAGACCGCACTTGCGGTACAAAGACGTTTGCAAAAGAGATATGAAAGCTCTTGGTATTCACCCGGCGAGTTGGGAAGAACTTGCTCTTGACCGCTCACTTTGGAGGCATTGCGTAAAGCGTCGTTTGCAAGCTGGGGAGGAGCAGATACAGCTCTTGGCTGCTGAACGCAGATCACGCCACCGGCGTGCAACTGATGCAATACAACCGAGTTCTGACTTTCGTTGTATGTGATGTATATCCATGGTCGACATCGATCGAAAGAGGCCAACAACATTCAACCCCAATCTCATCATAGCTGATGGCATAACAAGAAATCGTCCTGCGCTTGTGATGTACATCCATGCTGGACATTAACAGAAGGAAGCCAACAACCGAGACATAATCTGTTAGCTTCCTTCCGAATGTTTAATAATAATATCGTTATTTTGGCGTCCAGGGACGACATATTTGATTTACTGTGGATTACAGATTGCTAACTAGTGATTTACTGCAATTCTGATCACAGGGCAACAAAGTTAGTTATGGGTCTTCGTAATTTTACCAACAGTGATCGATTACGACGCCTGGATCAATGTGGCTTACTCAATGGTAGATACGCCGCGATATGGACTTATGCCAACGGCAGTACACTCACTAAGATATTCGTTTCAAGAATGTGCTGAGAACGCGACACACGGACATCCTTCTTCTACATCCCAAGTTCACGCACTGATCACCCGCGCCATTTCCACCGTGTGTGCAATCCTTTTTAGAATTTCTTACTTCAACAATTGGTAAATTCTCCTTGAATTGCGAACATGGGTTTACTTATGCAAACGAACGTCAATCGTGAGCCGTACACTTGACATCTTCGTTGAATACGACTTTTTCGTGTTTTCATGCTTACCAAATAATCACGTGGTGTTGTGAAGTCTGCGCTTTTTAACCATACATTCATCAATCATTCGTAGCTAATTGTTGTTCGTGTTTCGCTTGTTTACTAGGATCAATATTTTCGCGAATATTCACATTCGTAGTTTGCACACCCTTCGTCTTCAGTCTAAAAAAGCGTCTTTTGTAAATTTATGTTCGTCAAGGACAATTGGTATTTACATTCATTCATTGGGTGTTGTTGGTCTCATTCGGTCGATGTCGACCATGGATGTACATCCAATTCAATTCAATTTAATGGTCTAAAAAGCACATAGCTTTACAAAAACCACAGAATAATATGCGAATTACAAATAACATAGGTAGTAAAACGGGATTTGTTTGCCTACCGATTAGACCAGGAATCACATAAAAATACATAGGGCAGAAATTGTTTTCAACCGGTTTGATAGGGTAAATATGTATCGTTTACTTCGATCCATGGGTTCAAAGCTTTTATGACGCAGAATATATTGTTTCAATGTTTGGATTGGTCGAAATGTAGTTGTCCAAGTTCGATTTGAATATACACTGAAATCTCGTTACTATGCCACTCTCGCTACTATGCCACTTTTGCTCGGTCCCGACAAAATTCAATACAAAATAAATTTACTATGCCACTCCCTACTCTCGTTACTATGCCACTATTCTCTGACTATTTAAAAGTGCATTTTTGCGCATTTTACGCATATATTCAGCCAGTTTCAAGGTCAAACACGCGACGTTTTTCCCTGACGCCAGCTACAACAAGCCAATCACCTCACGCACAACGACAAACCTCTTTCCTACTCTTGCTTTAAGTATTGATATATAGACCCACGGAAGCGCGCGCACATCCCAGACTTCTTGGCGAGCGACGGTTGGTTAGACAGCTTCAAGAAGCGCAATGGCGTCACGTTCTCGACAGTGCAGGACGAAGCTGGAGCGGTGGATTTTCAATTCCTTATTGATTGGCAGCATCAGGTTCTCCGGCCCTTACTCAGGCAGTTCGCTGCAGATTAAGTCTTCAACCTGGACGAGACTGATGCAAGCGTGTGATCAGCTAGACAAAGAGATGATCAAGTTACGACGAAAGAAGATGCGTCAGCCGACGATTTCTAAGAGCTTTGGACTGATCGATTGAGCAAATAAATGATGGACTTGAGAAAACAAAGCCGTTTTCACAAAACCTCGTTACTATGCCACTCTCGCTACTATGCCACTCTTGCTCGGTCCCAACGGGTGGCATAGTACTGAGATTTGAGTGTATCCAAATTGGGTGAATGTGCAACGTTACGGGGTAGGGAGTTACAAGTAAAACATGCACGTACAGAATAAAAATACCTTCGACAGTTCAGCATTGGGAATAAGTACTGTGTAGTTATGACTCCGGCTTGTTCGTGGTGGTAGTCGTGTGAATAGTTGATCCAGGGGATGGTTGGGGGTATGCAGTATATTGAACATAAGAATCAAGTTACCTCTAAGACGGCGGTAGCGAGAGTCGAAGAGACTGAGGCTTGTAATCCGATCTTCGTATTGTTTATGTTTTAAACCACGTACGAGCTTGGTGGTCCGATGAAGGATGTCTTACTGACTAAACCCGATTTATTCTCGTTGTACATGGAACGTTTGTACTCAAACCGTGGTATAGACATTGCAACCAAGTTTGCAGATACAAGATTACCAGGTTCAACGGCAGTACACTCACTAAGATATTCGTTTCAGGAATGTGCTGATAACGCAATGGGATTCTTTAACGAAATCAGTGCCTTTTCGAAAAGTCGAATCAGAACGATTCATATCACTGTTAACATTTATTGAAAGCTTCAATTTCTAATCAAGTCCTCAAATGATTAATCAGTGTTCCTTGAAGCAACCTGTTTTCGTATCAGCAGCATCAAATAAACCGTGTTTGATCTATGAACAATGACATCTTCCTGTGGTATTTTTGGTTTACAATAGCTGAGTACTTTGAAGGGGCTGCGTCGCTGAAGTGGTAGTGGGTGGATACCTTAATTGAGAGGATCCGAGTACACAAGCTATGGTGGTAGCACATGCAAAATAATTTGATTCTCTATCATACGCCGGCGTAAAATGGGTAGCTATCGTAAGACAGTCTATCACCGTGTCCGGTAGGCAAAAGCATATAAACGGTACTAAAATTGGAGGTAAGAAGCAGTGCTACGATCACTAGAGCCCCGCTGATGAATACAAGAACGGTATCTGCTAGATTGTGCTGCTAACGCTGGAGTGTCTGTGAGTCTATCAACAGCTGATTGGACATTTTGAAAACGATCGATAATTTGGCCGCGCTTCATGCGCGTTAATAGTTGTGCGTATCAGAATACTCTGAAACAAAATATTGATCTGCATGCTTTTCCGTCACACTCTGGTTTCAAAATGAACTGATTAAATGGCTCTCGTTCCGGATACGCCGAAAATTTTTCTCTGTTAAAAGTTATAGGTATGAACCAATAACAACTGCATCGATTTGCCGACGAATTTTGTCGTCTGAATGAAGTTGTAAAGGCTGAAACGAGGTGAACAAAGTCACGAATTTTGATACAGGCTCAAATGCCATTTACGCCTGCGCATTTCGGATAATACTCATGCAAAGTTGAAAAACACGATGTTATAGGGTGAACAAGTTGCAAAGGTTTACTGGGCATTTTGCAGAGGTGAAAAAAATGACTATGCTAATTAATTAATGGGCGATAATTATAAAGCGCAGGTCAAGTGGCCGATAATTAGACAAACCTGTCAACTGTTATAGGGTGAACAAGAGGCAAAGGTTTACTGATCAGGGCATTTAGCAGAGGTGACCAAAATGATTATGCTAATTAATTACTTCAATGAGCGATAATTATAAAGCGCAGGTTAAGTGGCCGCTAATTAGACAAAACCAGTCAACGGAACATGCTTTATAGCATGTGGATTGACAGTCTAGTGAATGGAAAATTAGCGAAATTATCTCATTGAAGCAAGAATGAACTTCACCTAATAAATTGCTTCAGCTGAATTGGTGAAAAGTTTCAATCGAGAATAACATCATTAGTTCGAAAAACGAATGGAAACAATGAGATGCCATCAGTATGCGAAAATGGCTTGACAGTAGTTTAGTAACGTTTCGTTTCTGACACAGGCGGTAAACAATCAAACATGAAATGAAACACCGATGGTTGCATGCCTTCCTTGTTGTTTTCACTCACCAGTTACGAAGAGTGCTATCAAAATCCACACGCCTCAAAAGAGTGGTAAACAAATCATAAACATTTAAGCCATCGCTGGCAGGAGTGGTACAACCAACCTGTTCAGTCATATATTTACACAACGCACATTTAGATGCGGTTACACGCAGGGGCTCGAATCAAATATCCGCGTTTGCATGCTTCTCCATCATATACCACGAGATAAAACTACTTGTGGTATATATTTTGTAACCGACCTTGTACACATTAAACTAGTTAAGTTGAGGAAGAGTTGGAAGTTTAGTTCAAGTCTACTGTTAAAACAATCTGTCTATATTTACCATATATTTATTAACGTTAAACACCGTAGGCACATAATCGCAGCATGCTTGTGATTAATCTTATAGAGTTTCCGTAGATTTTTAGGTCTCATTCATCCCTATCTATCTAAAAAATTTAATATCGCGGTTTGATGGCAGTTCAGCAATTGGTATTTGCTACCGGTGTAATGCCGTGCATCATGCTGACATGTCAAATTTACAATTTAACGTTGACCTTGCTCAGGAGACATTCTGGAAGGCAATATATATTGTATCGATCAAGTCATTGACGACTGATAATTGAGCAGATGATGGTACTGCGGGTTTAAAGTGCCAGTGGAGATATTGACGACTCGATTGCATGAAGAAAATACGTTTCAAGACAAGTTGAGCTTGTAAGCAACTATTGGATCATGCAGGCACGACCAACCCGTTCAACCACACGTGGATAGAGTAAAACTCATGGACTTGAAACAAATATTCGTATTTGCATGCACTCCCATCACACTCCACGATTACAGCACGAAACGGGTCGTGATGTTTTAGTTTCAACACAGTTTTTAGAATATCTGGAATCATGTCTTCAGAACGAAATAATCTTGGTAAACGTTTAATCAGCAGACTTTAGAAAATGCCTGAAAAATAGCAGATGAACAGTACAAAGGAGAGTATATAATAGGTGAAGTGAGAAACCAGTTTAGGCCTAAAGCCGAGGTCACCGACAAAATGTGCAAAGTCTAGGAAATTTATTGACACAGCTCACGTAATTTTGTCAGAAATGGACTCGATACGTTTCTCCTTAGCGAGGTCCGGATCGCAGATTTTTGCACGAAGCGCGTCACCATGCCGATGGGCGAACATAAGTTTCACGTACTTTCCGGGATTCGAGAACAAATAACTCTGTTCTGATCAGAACGTAATTTTCACCACTTTTGCATAGGGTTCGTTGTACGGGATGGGGACGTGAGCACCACAATACTTTGGTCTTTTATATGCGCCTCGAGCGCTTGGCCAGGAATCACATTGTGATTCTGTATTTAAACATCGTGGTTCTTTGTAAGAACCCTATATAACAGTGGTATACAAGTTTAACTTTGTTTACCGCTTTTCCACTGTTTCAAGGCTCACTGAACCTAATCTTACTGTCTCCACCTGATGACGACAAACAGCCAGAAACCGATAGTGGATTGTAAATTTGGGGGATGTGAGCAACACATCACTTTGGTCATCCATAAGCGCTTCGAGTGCTTGACCACGAATCACTGCGGCATTCAAGTATAACCTGGTTTACCACTTATCCAGGCTCACTGAACCTAATCTTACTGCCTCCACCTGATGACGAAAAACAGCCAGAAACCGTAGTGGAGTGTAATTTTGGGGGATGTGAGCAACACCACTTTGGGCAAACATACAGTAGATTCAGATGTACTATTTTTGATTTCCTTACGTGATTAGTTCCCCGTTGCCGCCACGGAAAGCCTGTTGTTTCTGCCTCCACAATCCCTTTAGTGTCACTGAGGAAAACATTTTCGGGCGGATGCAGATAGCTTCAACTGGGCAGCAGATATCGTGAAAATTTAAGCTTACTTCTTAAATGCATCAGTCGAAGAAATCCGCCGTTGCAGATAGCAATGTTATAACTTACAAGTTCCTAGAGGCGTCGTAGTTAAATTGAAGATAGCAAGGATTTTTCGGTATTGTTGACGTGAATACAATTGTAGGCGTCTTTCGATGAAGCATGGATACTTATTTTTTACTCAAGAAACTTCGTATCAGCGCAAGTGAATGTGAGAATGACGTACTGCAAACAAACTGGTAACCAGACCACAGTTTAGAGGTCAGATGAACACCGTGGCACCATACAAGTTGCTGACTACCTTGTAAGTTTGTCATAATCTTTGCATTGTTTGATAAATGCAATCCGTTACGGAATCAAGCTACTCCCAAGATGCCTTTTACCTACAATCGATTAGAGCTTGCCAATATTTTTGATCTAATTCCAGGTGCAAGATATTCCGTTCGGTTTAATTGGCGTTTGATAAAGCAAACATGGATAGAAATTTGGCGCATTCCTTCGCTCAACATTCGGGATAGTTCTAAGACACTATTTATAAATCTATAACGTTTGGGATTTCAAAATGTTTAACCGAATTGCCAATAGAATATTGTTCACAACATAAAACAAGTGGCTAAATACAAGCCTATTAAACACTATCACTCAAGTTAAAAGACAAACGAACTTCATCAGGGACAGCAATACATAACCAGAACCGAAGGCCTAGCTGCCACATGACCTTGATAAACAAAAATCCGGAAGGGCAGGGCATAAAAAGCTACGGAAAAGCACAAAGTGGGATGAGGTGCCTACACATCAAATGAAACAATCAAGTTTAGTGACGGAGCAGAGCGAGTTAGCCGTTATGACTCAAGTAACTAACAACATTCCAAAGTAATGAAGTATTTCGTGTACGAGCACCAACATGTCAAGTAGCGGCGCTGCGAAACCGATAAATGCCGTTTCATAGCAATGCTACACATCACAATGAACAAGCGAACACAAGAACCACATAATGTTTCAACCTGCGTAATGGAGCTGACACGATTTAAAAAAAAGTTACCAGCAAACTGAACATCTTCCAGTAAACGGAAAACAAGCCTTGTTATACCGAAGCCCCAAACAACGAAAAAACAAAGCACGGAAATCTTATCAACTTTCCAATATTTGATGAAAAGTATAAAGACGATAATCCAAAAGTGTAAACAAGCGCAAATAGGATACACCAAAAAATGTTGCAGTACGCGGCAAAAACCGCATATGAATTAATCTAGTCTAACAATCTTGAAAGGAATGCGTTATAAATAGTACATCCCCGAGATTTGACTCTCATGAACCTTGAAACGACCATTATCAACAATGGTGTCAGTTTTATCAACGCCCGCAACCCAGTCGCGAGCACGAAATGCAGCCAAGTGAGCGTAGTAGGTCGGAGCAGGATATGACACGGTCCGGGGACAGCGCATGTAGGCATGACATAAAAAGAACGTGAACTGTTGGAGTGCATCAGACGACCAATTGCTGTCGTCGTAAAGCACATGGTAATGTGCTGGTTTAGAAGTTCCCTGAAACAGAAAGGAGCAAATTCAAGACAGTGCTGAGATGAATTCATACAAAACGGATGACGTTAGCGGTTTACAAGACCGGTAGATGCGAGTAACACATTAACTACAACAATTCCACCAGAAACATTATGCTTCAGAATGGAATCTGTGCAGAGACTTAGTACATGCATTTTAATCTCTAAAACACAATAACATTCATGTACTGACAATGTGTAAGGTCGGTGTCACTAGCTGTCATTGCATTACCGATTGGAGTTGTTTACACGATATGAATGCTGATTATCATCGCATTTAATAAGCTTGAGGTTATAAAGTTAGTTTGCACAGCGTGTGCCACACCATGTCTTTAAAGGAACAAGACAGATAAAGCCACGAAGCGGTCGTGCCGATGACTGTTACCGGTATGTTGCTTCGGTTGACATTCAAGTGCATGATGCAAAAGAGGGAGGCGGCAAAGAAGCGTTAAACCGTTGTACAGAATTCACATAGGTATACGTAGCACTGAATAAATGCAACAAGTCTCCGATAAATTTGAAAACCATGGTACTAACTTGAATACCCTCTCGCGAACACAAGTAGAAATCGAATTCGCGAGGGTGAGTGACATGAGTGTCGACCACTGTTCCAGGGTCAACGTTCCGTTGTCTGTAAAAATTCAACAGTAGATCAGGTTGTGCAAATTGAAAGTGAACAATGTATTCAAGATTGAAGTTACCTCGGGTTAGTTGGCTTGAACCGAATATTATGTCGCTTTTGCACCACGATGTATGTGATCGCGGGTTGGTAGTCCTGACGGACACCCAGACACGCACGTTGAATGGCAGATAATTCTTCCACGAGAACGTTTTGGAATTGCCCCTCAGAAACACCGTCGCGGTAAAATATTAGCCGCGCTGGGAAGCGACCGTTGGTATTACGCAAGTAAGTCTATTGGAGAAATGACAATGATCCAAATACTTACCGTAAGCAATTCGCTGACACTAGATTCCATGGCATCGATTATCTCACGCATTTGTTTTGAATCATTCGGGTTCGTGGCTTGTTGACGCACTACAGCTGCATAGCGCATCAGGTCAGGGGTAACACTTCCCAAAACTGCAGCAATAGACTGACGGAGTTCTTTATTTTGAGTTGGCGAAGGGTGTGTAACATCTGCTCCAAAAACCATAAGATATTCCTCCTCGCGTCGCAGAATGTCTGAGATTTGCCAGTTTACACCACCTAGTTTCCCATTTATCTTCAGAAGCAGGTTCGCTAACAAAATTTAACGTAGTTACGAATCGTAAAAAGTAGAGTAAAACAAAACCATGCAAAATACTTACGCAGAACGTTGGGCTTATTTAGTGTACGACCAC
Source organism: Atriophallophorus winterbourni (assembly GCA_013407085.1). NCBI lineage: Eukaryota > Metazoa > Platyhelminthes > Trematoda > Plagiorchiida > Microphallidae > Atriophallophorus > Atriophallophorus winterbourni. Next base: position 19,929 of record JACCGJ010004472.1, read on the forward strand.
GAACACACTGGGTACGAACTCCGGTGTGAATATCGCCAAGACGTTTAATTGTGGAGTAATTAAAATCGTCGTACAAAACGAAAAGAATGAAGTTGATTCCCTAAAAAGTAAAATATAAACAATAAAGAACAAAAACAAGAAGTAATCAACTGTGGAAATATAGCTACCTGACTCTGAAGAGACTGGAAGCGCTGGGCTAGTTCGGATGGGCGTATGATTGCTAGCACCGGTTGGCCAAGCTTAACATTAAAGCGCTGTGCCGTATTGGGAAGTTGACTTGCCAACATTTGTTGATGTCTTTGAGCATCCTGAAATAAATGACTTAATGAATTAATTTGCTAACCCTATCGAAAGGGATGGACAAAATGGCCCACTTCACTTCACCACCAGCGCTAGCAGGCCGAAAGTATCCTGGGGTGTTCCACTTTCCCCTAGTGAGCTCCACTTTTTGACCTCCAAAGCAGGCGGATGGTGTTGGCAGTACCCTAGCTGGGGTAGCAACCGGATTAGGCGAAACTTTAATGCCGAACGATTTGATAAGCGGATGGTTCCTGAAAACATGGAAAAATAATTTTGAGCAAAAACGTACGACTGAAGCATTTTTCCAACAAATGTTTGCAGTTCTCGGAATCTTTCATCTGGCCTCACTGCGGCACATCGTATGACTTCCGAAGCAACTTCACTTTTCGTAGCACAAGGATTTTGGTAGGGCAAAATGTTTAACAGTTCCATCGGTATAAATACGTCACGTGAGAGATTCACCTTGGCACAAGGCAGTTCAGGGTATTTCAATGTAATATTGTGATGTTTTAGGAAATATTCAGCGACGGTTTGGTTGAGATCAGCTATCACGAGACTGCTTGCGGGTTCCGGAGAAAACCCATAAACAGTGAAACGCCGAGAGTAAGTCGAACCTAAAGGTGAAAAGGATTTACAGTTTACCTGATTCATTTTTGTAAAACGGAATGGTCTCAACGCGGATCTGTCTGAGATCTTTAGCCATTTGAGAATGATATTTCGGTAATTGATCACCGTACTTATCGTACATAACATCAGCTAAGTTGCCACTTCGAAAGAACGCTTTGCAGGTCTGAAGAGATTTCAATCTAATAAAAGAACACAAACCATATCGACATTGATGCGAACCTTCCACTGTGGCCTAACGCTAGTGATGAAGCCTTTGTGTATGGTAAATAGTTTATCATGAACAATTTTGATGGGTTCTGTGTAGAAAAGGGCATTTCTACCCAAGGTCGCGAAACGTCCTTTCGCAATGTTTTTCAAAATACAATCAAGCAAACGCACACTTTCCTGTACAAATGTAAGTTGAAATATACCGAACCTGTGGCATGCTCAACGTGGTAGCAGTTTTGCTAGTCACATAATCAAAAACATCACCGCTGGATAGTCGCTGAACTTCCATAATGCGATACTCTAGCGTCAAATCATCACGGTTCAATGGATCTTTTATTGCCTGCTGAAGTGTTTGCTCTTCTTTGGTGATGCCAGGCAGAGGCTTTTCCGAGAACAAACAATGCCCTCCATCATAAATAGTTCCAGGGGGGAGTCTGTGAAAAGTAAATGAAGGGAAACCGAACATACACATCCACAACTTGCTGTAACAGCAGTCGCATTTCTTTGACAGGCATGCGAACTTCACAGCGTTTTGTATTGGGGTCATTCGATTTTCGATAAACACCCGCTGGCTCGAAGAAATACATGTACACCATTTTCCGCGCAACTTCCAGGTCCCAGCAATTCGTGATCACTTCAATGGGCTGACCAACTTTACCACCAGCATCAGGTCGGCTGGGTATGGTGACATTTTCCATCGATAGCCTAAACGAAGCCGGTTAGCAAAAATGGAATTGAGTTGGCGAAACACCATCAACTAAAGAAGAACTTACTTAGAAAACGTAACCGCTATGTCACTGAAAGAGAAAGAATCGGTTAACGACCAAGCAATAGTAAACACCAGTATCTCATCGCAAAACATACTCCGAACGAATAGGATGACGCTTTTTTTGACGTGCTACCTCATTTAACGAGCTCGAACTGCTGGTACGAGAAATCGTATCACCACTAGGACCCATGCGAGTTCCAGATTCCGAGCTGAAAACCAGAGAACCAAATGAATTTCAAGTAAAAGCATCACTAGTAAACAAACAGCCCAGCATTCACGGGTTAACAAAAACATGTCAAGCTCGCATGAGTGATTTCAAAAGTCAACCTTGTTTACATTTCTAATTTCTAGACAAGTGATCCCTGATGCTGCTTTATTGTGAAATGTGTGAAGAAATGTCCGATTAAATATAAAATAAGCATTGATCCAACGAAATAGCAGCAGTAAAGTTGATATAAAATTTTTTAACCTTACCAAAAACTTTTCTTGAATAGTGGAATGGGTCACAACAATTTATCGAAGACACCCATAACGGAATTTCAGTCTCAACAACAGCCTACACAAATAATTTTGTATCATTTGAAGGAAGCACTGCAGTGACGTTCATTGCTTCGCATAGACAGGTTCCAGAGATTGACCAGGCTCAGCTCCAATAATATGGAACAAATAGATCACGTTTACTTCTACTTTAAACGGAAGTGACAGCAAGTTGATCTAACAAATCTGCAAAATTACAACGCGTTCTCTTACTTTAAGCACTATTGACCAAAGTACACTGCAATATTTTTCAATAAGTTTGGTAAAACGATATAAAATAAATCAGTGAACAAGCGTGTCGCACACTGAATTTATCCGAAAGGCATCCAAAAAGGCTAATTTTTGAAACAACAAACACTAGAGGACGGTGAATTGACGTACCGCTCACGTGCTGAACTTCCACCGTTTGGATTCCAAGAGGGCTCGCTGAAAACAAATTATTCGCGAATGTATTGGTAGAAAGTAATAGGCGCTAAGTTGTACAATGACATACCTTGCACCAGTATTTTCCATTTGAGGAGCATATCCACGTCCCCTGCCGGGAGGGCTGCAAAAAGAATGGCAAAGATATCAACATCGTACATTTCTGTTATGGCTCGTGGACAATTCGGCAATTCATACTCGTTTTCAACCTTAATCAAATAACGGCAACAATGAAAACTGATTGTGGCTATTGAAGCACATTGCTGAGCATCAATATTACGGTGCGATATAATACCGTTGCACAAATATATATATATATATATATATATATATATATTTGCACAATCTGATACAGGTATGGTGCCGTTCAGTTGACAACTTTTAAGCACTTCGCCTTTAATGAAGTGTCGGGAGCACGTGGTTGTTCAGAAGTGGCTTTCAGGCTTTGTTCATTTTTAAATGATTTTATTGAAGTGACAAACGAGCCGAATGTGACTGTGTATGAAATCACAAGCCTGATCCAGGCAAAATGCCGGAGGCATAGATTGCACGTGGGTTTGGATACTGTCAGGTCATCCAGGCCGGGACAGATATGGAAGGAAAATAGCAATGTCAGTGAGACTCCAGCGTGTTTCCGGATACAGATAGGTAATACTAGCAGATCGATTTAGCACGGTTAGCTGTGCAGTACAAAAGTATTGAACGATTGCACATCCGCAACATGACTAAGAGTTAAAATAAAGGACCTACAAAGCATTCAAAATATAAAGTAAACAGAAAAGAACGATGGAGAATGTTAATCACCGATAGTCTACAAGGCATTATGCATATTGATAAGCGAAAGACAATTTGTTAAAAATGAAAATTTAGAGTTGTTGTTCACTCACGGAAAACGCGGTGGAGGCATTTGCCCCCTAGCAGGATAAGAAGGACGTTGCTCATACGCTTCCTGCCTGAAAATAAATACGAAAATTTACATGAAAATTTTTTAAGCAAAATTAACACTACACGCGAATCAACTTCTTTACTGGCACGAATGATTTAAACCACACACAAAACATTCCAGTTATGTGAATAGATGCGCTGGATAAATGCATGAAATCCTACGCTGAAGTGCCGCACAAAAGACTCCAATTACTTTGGAGTTGAAATCTTTTAGATTTATGTAACTTTTTCTTGATAGGCATGTTGTTTTTTCATCTCAGCGCGCTACGTAATCCACTACCAACCCGTTTCTTTCTCCCAAACTCTGAGAAAAAGGCTATGTATAATAAGCGGCGATTGAGGTATTTTTTTAATAGGCATCGCAAACGAGCCAATAACATGGTCGGAACACCCCTTTGATAACATTGATATTAGCAACACGATGATGCTACTGAATACGAGCATACGTACGCAGACAATTGACGTCAATAACATAACGTCGGTGAACATACTCCGCACGGACGGACAAGGTTTCGCAACCACATGGTGAAAGTTAACAAACGCTGACAACACACCGTGAACACGCTATTACAGCAAAGCTATCTAAAATTACGTTCAAAAACACTAACGTAAAATATTTAGACAAATGAACTCAGAAACCACAGCAGATAGCAAACTTACGAATAACGAGGACCGGACCAAGCGCCACGTGCACTGGGAGGTGGCCTGAAGGAAATTTTAAATTGAACATCACTTACCCCCCATAAAAGGCATGCTGGTCACTTTCCGATCTGTGAATTAAAAATTAGAACGCCAAATTCAACACAATATGGAAATGTTTATGACATGAATAGAATAAATGATTTAAACACATTGTGGAACAATTTTTTATGGAATTAACAAAATACAAACCTTTGAGGCGGACCCCCACGACCTCTTCGATTACCTGGCGCACCACCAGATCTTTGTCCACGACCTCGATAACCACTAAAATGTGAAAGATTTTTGTGATCAAATGCAAGCATGCTTTTAGAAAATACATTAATATTTTTCCGCATAAACATGAGACGTATGTGATACTTGATGATGTACTCGATGTAGCATAATATTTACTACAAGCCCGTGGAAAAAGCAGATGAATATAAAGACTTGATAAACGGGATCGCATAAGCTCAATAATTCAGTTTTCCTGAGAAGACAGTTATTATCACTTTTGTTATTTTCAAAAGAGCGTAAAGCTAATGACAAAGGTTGCGGGCCGACATTTCGAAAGTTATTTTGGTTTTCCATTTTGAATGATTTACCACTAGCATCTAAAATTCATTGGCTTCATTGCAAATGTTGTTTTGGACACAATGACTTCAAACTATCTGAGAGCTGAATTGCGAAGCCATACAGCAGGTAATACACGCGAACAGTGTTTGTGGTTTTATGTTATGTTCACCGAATGCGAAATTAGACAGACATGACAAAACAAATTAAACACTATGGACTAGTGTACATACACACAAGCAAGAGGTTTGCCACGTGGATAGACATTCCTATATTTTGATCACACTACAATTAAAACGAAAATTGCAAGCACGTAAGGAAATCTAGGCTAAACGCGGAAGTTGAATATAAAGCAGATTAAACAGGGTATGAAATTGTATGTCACTGTTGGCTGACAGGCCTAACCTGTAGAATCCCGTGTTTACACACGTTAATGGGCTTAACATGAAATCCCGCATTTGCATTTCGAACCAAATTTTCAATAATTAGTTTTCGGATGTCACACATGCAAGCGACGTCACCAGCATCCCAGATTTAAAACTACATATCAATAGAAGCACAAAGACGTCAGGGAATAAGTAATTAGCATTAGAGCTGATAGAAATACGTAGAAATAGACTGTCAACAGTTGAATTAAATAAAGCAACATATGATAAATCATTATATAGTCAAATACAGATAATAAGACGCAAAATTAATGAGAAAATCAAATTAATCGAAACTAACCGATCAGACATCACAAAATATTTGAACTAAGCACGCAGTCGACTGGATGCTAATGAGTCACGATATTAACAAATATGCCGGTTTAGCCACGACAAAGCAGTCAATAATTATGTGCATAATCAGACAAATGTTTTCTGTTGAACTAATTCTAGATTAATTTTATCGGTACAATGGAACGTTTAACTTGGTTTCATTTGAAACAACTTTGTTTTACTGTACCTAAAAACAATTGACCTTGATATATTTACGTTCAAGCGTGTTCCGTGTTTGCTCATCTGTTCCTTCTTACACGTTTTGGCTGCCGCGATAAATCTTCATTCTCCTGTACGTTTTCTCCTACCTACGTGTGACGTTATTGTAGTGGTCAGTCTACTACCAATTGGTAAGCCCGAAATACACGCATCCTTCGTGAATCTTTTCAGATACGTCAAAATTTCCACAAGCGTTTTTCAGATAATTTATTACATTCTACAATCCTGCGTTTTTTGGATCGTTCGGTCCTGTCGTGTTTTAGCAGATATAAATTTTTTGCCTAATCCTGATCATCATACGCGATGCTAAACGCGTTATTCTGGCCTCGTGATCACCACAATACCCAGTTTTATCCCACAGGACCCCGAGTATTGTTTTCATTTTTAGAAACTGTCTTTAGTGCTTAAAATATAGTTGATGATTCAGCTACATTTTCGCATTTAACGCAGAAACTCTCCGCTGATATGATTTTAGAAGTACGCAACGCAGTCCTCTCTGCCCCATAGGTGACCGCTACCGTAGTGTCAAACAGGCCGCGATTTCCTGCACGGTCCAGTCTGAACGATCTAGGCTACAACAGCTGTTCAGCAACTTAGAAATTACCATCAAAAAGCCATCTGAAGATGCGCCGCCTACTAGGGTCATCGCACATGGAGGTGTCCTTACTAAATTGATCTATGGCTCCAGCATTTACCTGATTGCGTGCAAGCCATCTTAGTTGTTGCAAAAAGCACTTCGGTATCTAAGCTAGCGGAAATCGCGGACAGCATCGCTGAATGTATCAATTCCTATCCAGATGCCCATAATTCCATGGTAACGCAGGACGATCACGCACAGTGGATAATCCAGCGTAAGTCAGCAATACGGATCTACTGAGGTTGCAGCTTTACGCAGTGAGGTTCGAAACCTCACACTGAACCGTAAGTCACGATCACACTACCAGTCCCGCAAACGCTCAAGTAGCCATACTCGGTTGCTTTTGCATATACAACGGAAATACGGCGATCATGCACGGCGTTGCATTAAACCTTGCTACTCCCGCCACTTTCTGGGGAGCAATCAGTTTACCCTGTTTACTGATCACAAGCCCTTCATTCACCAACTGAGCAGACCGGCGGATGAATACCCCCCGAGGAAGACGGGACACCTGAATTTTATCAGTCAATTACCGACTGACATACGATATATCTCAGGTGTCGAAATTACTGTCGCCGATGCTCTCTCTAGAATATGCTTGAGAGAGTTGCTATCCTCCCTCCACCTTAAAGAAATCGCTGCAGCGCAAGCTGTTGACGCTGAGATCGCGCAACTTAGCGATTCAACTTCCCTCGACATGAGACCTCTCCATTTGCCCGATGGCTCGGGCGGTATTCTGAGTGACTATTCTCAAACTGCAACCCGACCGCTAATTCCGTCTGCGTTCAAACGGCGAGTGTTATTTTCCCTACATAACATTTCCCACCTTGACATTCGTTCAAGTGTTAAACTAATTACGGGTAGATTTATTTGACCGAAAGCCAATAGGGACGTTCGGACATGGGCTAAAGCGTGCGGTGATTGCACGAAAATCTACCGGCACAACATGAGCCCATTTGGAGCTTTCGTCGTACCGGCGAGCGTTTCTATCACATCCACGTAGACCTAGTTGGTCCGTTACCAACTTCACGTGGCTATACATACATCCTCACCAGCATAACCGTTTCACCAGGTGTCCCGAGGCCGTTCCGCTACACAACTGCTCTTTCGTTTTAGTTGCGCAGGCCTTCTTCGAAGGTTATGTGGCAAAGTTCGGTTGCCCGAGTATCGTTACATCGGACCGAGGTTCCTCTTTTCGATGGCGTCTTTAGTAAATTGCTGGCTACTCTGGGTTGCCAACATCAACGAACTACTACCTATCACCGAGCTGCTAATGTTATGGTGGAGCGGTTGCACAGGCAACGCAAAGCCGCGCTAATGTTACATGGAGGTACTGACTGGACAGAAATCCTACCGATTGTCCTCTTAGGTTTGAGATCAACATTTAAAACCCAATTGCAAGCCACTGCCGCGAAGTTAACATTCTTTCGAACCATCACATTACCAGGCGATTATACCGCTAGGGCTAGGCAATCACCATTTGCCTATGGAGAATACTTGGCTCGCTTGCGACATTATATGATTTGTTTGAACTCACCACACCTACGACTTCAGGCCAAACAGTACCACGTGCCGAAGAAGTGGGCACATTGGCAGTATGTCTTTCTCCGAAACGACATTATGAAGCAACCCCTTCACCCTCCTCATGATGGACCATTTCGGATAATTCTGCGGTTCCAAAAAACAGTTGTGATTGACTGCGACGGTCGGCACGACAAGGTCTCGATTGAGAGAGTCAAACAGGCGTTCATGGATAATAAAATTGACTCAGTTAATCCGCAAGGCCGATTCCCAACCCCAGCACAACGGGTAATAACCGTTACTATACATACTGCTAACTCAGCGCCAGCCACCACAACAATGAGGCGAGCGAAACAGCACCCCGAAAGGTTGGCTGACTATGTAGCAGATATTTAACACTTTATTTTCGTCTGATATATGCCCGTGCATGTTTTAAGTATCGCACAACTATAACTCGGTCGTGGTCTTAAACGCATACCCTGTGAGTTTTTTCTTCTCAACACTCTGGCACCAATGCAACTCAAAGTTTTGAAACCGTGAAACATGCCACCCACGGATCACCGACACCTTTCGCCAAACAACTCGGTAGTCCCAGCCATGTGCACTCACCATACAGCACAAAATCTATCAGACAAATTCCTTATCAGCCTGACTTAACATAGCACCCAGCTTTCTTCCTGCGAGGCAGTTAGCCATCAACCCTGAGTGTGCTGGAAATTCTCAGCAGGGACTATGTTTTCGAAGCATCTGGATCTTCATTGTCAAGCTTACGGATGTGACTACATTTTCTCCTACTGGGTTCGTACTAAGACCATGCCAGACGGGCGATTCCCAATAGCACAACGTTCATTCAATGTGATACGTGACTCGGTTTAGTCCCAAGTTATCACATTTTCTACAGTAATTGAGCCAGCTGTCTTGGTGGTGGGTTAGCACTTTATTCAAAATTACCTAGAGATAACTGTTTGAGAACGTTCCCGAAATTATCTCGGCAAAGCAACGCCGCCGGTGTCAATTGAAAACCAATTCTCGAGATCACGACAAAACTTTGGCCTAATTAACCATGAGATCCTCATACGTGAAAGAAAAATTGCACTATATAAATTGAAGGTCCTGCCAATTCTTGATTATTGCAGTATCATCTGTTCCCACATGCGAGCAAATCGATTTGGGTGTTTCGATTGATGTAATTGTTTTGACTTTATCAAACCATTCAATCGCTTAACACATGTCCGTCTAATTGCGAAACTAATAGCACTGAAGTTCAATGGCATTCTGCTTGAATGGATTGCAGATTTGGATGGACGATTCGATTTTGTCTGAACAACGCATTTCCGAGACAAGAGATGCGACCTCCGGTGTCCCACAGGGATCAGTTCTCGGTACCTCTCTGTAGAAAGCGTTCGATAAGGTTTGGCCGAGCGTGATCCAATCGAAGTTCTTGTTATTTGCTGGCGAACTTATATTTTCGGCTCCGGCATCTACGCTAAAGCAATGCGAGAGCTCACAGGAAGACATTAAAAATTATGGCTCGGTCAAAGTAGTGGATGCCCTGATTAACGACCAAAATGTGCATTTCTTCACTTAGGATCTGGTCGACCGCATTGATCACATTACATCGAAAGCAATACCATTCGATCAGTAGCTGATGAGGAATACCTTGGAGTTATAGTTTCCGACTCATTGAAAACCCAAGCTGACACTACGAAGAAGATTGGAGATGCAACCCGCTTTCTGCGCGCAATTCGTAGATCGTTTTATGTTAAAAAAGCTTATGCGTTCAAGGTGTTATATGGCGCGCACCTTAGATCCATCCTTCAGTATGAACATCCAACTGCTTTCCAACTAAATAAGGGAGAGTGTAATACGCTGGAGCAAATGCAATGCCATAAAATAGAGATGGTTCTCGGTACAAAATCGTTGAGCTTTAAAGAGCGTCGAACAAAACTCAATATTTTCCCGCTTGAGTATCGCTAAATCAGATAGGATTTGCTGATGACAACGCGAATCTTGCTGTGAGAGTATTGTAACGAGCTGTCGATGTATTTTATGCCCATGACGAATGCCATGAAGTTTCAAAAGCGAAGAACTTAACGGCTTGCTGCCTAATGGATCTTATCCACCAATATAGTGAACATCTGGAATGGCCTACTGTGAACAGTCTTTGACGCCATGACGGAGGAGAAGTTCAAACGTGTTATAGATAAAACCTTGCCGGTTGCTTCTAAAAGGCAATTTACCTTTTAATAGAACTCATTCATATGAATGGTAATCATGCCAATGGCTGGAACATTTTAATGGACAGAATGTAATGCGGCTTACACGGAGCAACCAAACTTTGAAATTCAAGGTCAACGTGTACGTTTACTTCTTACGATATTTTGATATTGTTTTAAATATCCCAGCTATTTCAAGATTATCACCAGAACTTTAATTCTATTTTTAACGGATTTGAAGATGGTGAAGACTGGTAAATCTGCAAAAGGAGATAATGCAGCATCGACAGCAAGGAAGCCTCAAGAGAATGGGGTCTCCGCTGCTCACTCTGGGAATTCTTGTCAGGTTTGTTCGTAACAGTTCGCCAAGAACACTAAAGCTGTTCAATGTGAAATATTTTTGATGTGGATGCATATTTGATGAGGTGGAATGAAGCGGAAAATGAATCGTTGGCTTCAGAAAAATTCATGCGATATCATTCGCACGATATTTGAGATAAAAAAATTTGAAGCAATTTCGATAAAAATTGCCCCGAGAGATTAAAATTATTCCTAGACGCCTCAAAACCACTGATAACAAGGATGACACCGAAGGTCTAAATTCTGAACAGAGTGAAAAATCCAAACCGGGTAAAAAAACGGAATTCGGTCGACTCAACCGGAGTCGGCGAAGAAACATACCTACCCACTGACTCAGGCCGAGCCGTCTCAATAATTGTACCTCATTATCCATCTTTGCTGTCAACATCGACCGTCAAATGTTTGTATACGAATGCCCGATGCTTGATAAACAAACTACACGAATTGATTGAACTAACTACCACACAACCACCAGATGTAATCGCCGTAACTGATACATGGCTTCATCCAACTTTAACAGACAATGAAGTTGCAATTGAAGGTATGTCTCTACTTCGTCGCGATCGCCTGACTCGAAGAGATGGTTTTGCGCTTTACCAAATTCCGAGACTGCTCTGCCAAGAGATCACTGATGACGACGTACAACCGCAAGACACATTATGGTGTTCGCTGAGTGTAACAACAGGGGAAAATGCGTAGTGGGTGTGATTTACCGTTCGCCCTCAGCCGACGAAGCCTACAAATCAGCATTACTTGCAAATATACGCTTGGCGGCTACCAGGTACCACAGCAGACTTCTTCTGATCGGAGACTTCAATCTGCCAAACTTCGAGGGAAATTCAGTTCATCCAGAAAATTCCTTAAATGCTTTATGTCAACAGTTGCTAGAAGAAATTCCACACTATAACCACATTTTCAACAATACCCGATTTCGTGGTACTGATACGCCGTCTATCTTGGACCTAATACTGACAAATGAAGAGCACGTGATTGAAAGTCTCACTTATGAAGCTCTGTTAGTACTCGGTTACCACTTAGTTATTACGTTTGATTATATTTGCCAGGTAATCACAACAAGTGATATCAACAAGGTGATTAGAAAAATTGACTTTCCACAACTTAAATCTACTCTTATGAATGCCACAGACCCTGGTCTTAAGTCCGACAACGTGCACGATCAGTGGCAGTGGATGATAAACGAACATAAATTTGCCGTTGAAATGCACTCTCATCTTGTTCCAAAGGTGCAAAAATGCATATACATTTAAGCTGAGAATCAGAAAACGAAAATGGTTGACTTTGCGGAATGCTGCATGGCATGCTCATCGACATGATAACACAGTTGAGAGTTGGGTGACATTCCGTTTGCTAAGAAATAAGGTTAACAAAATTGTTGTTGATGACAAACTGAATTATCAAAATTATTTAATCAACAAAATGCAATGAAACCCTAAGATTCTCTAACAGATCATAAATAACTAGTGAGCTCCACTTTTTGACCTCCAAAGCAGGCGGATGGTGTTGGCAGTACCCTAGCTGGGGTAGCAACCGGATTAGGCAAAACTTTAATGCCGAACGATTTGATAAGCGGATGGTTCCTGAAAACATGGAAAAATAATTTTGAGGAAAAACGTACGACTGAAGCATTTTTCCAACAAATGTTTGCAGTTCTCGGAATCTTTCGTCTGGCCTCACTGCGGCACATCGTATGACTTCCGAAGCAACTTCACTTTTCGTAGCACAAGGATTTTGGTAGGGCAAGATGTTTAACAGTTCCATCGGTATAAATACGTCACGTGAGAGATTCACCTTGGCACAAGGCAGTTCAGGGTATTTCAATGTAATATTGTGATGTTTTAGGAAATATTCAGCGACGGTTTGGTTGAGATCAGCTATCACGAGACTGCTTGCGGGTTCCGGAGAAAACCCATAAACAGTGAAACGCCGAGAGTAAGTCGAACCTAAAGGTGAAAAGGATTTACAGTTTACCTGATTCATTTTTGTAAAACGGAATGGTCTCAACGCGGATCTGTCTGAGATCTTTAGCCATTTGAGAATGATATTTCGGTAATTGATCACCGTACTTATCGTACATAACATCAGCTAAGTTGCCACTTCGAAAGAACGCTTTGCAGGTCTGAAGAGATTTCAATCTAATAAAAGAACACAAACCATATCGACATTGATGCGAACCTTCCACTGTGGCCTAACGCTAGTGATGAAGCCTTTGTGTATGGTAAATAGTTTATCATGAACAATTTTGATGGGTTCTGTGTAGAAAAGGGCATTTCTACCCAAGGTCGCGAAACGTCCTTTCGCAATGTTTTTCAAAATACAATCAAGCAAACGCACACTTTCCTGTACAAATGTAAGTTGAAATATACCGAACCTGTGGCATGCTCAACGTGGTAGCAGTTTTGCTAGTCACATAATCAAAAACATCACCGCTGGATAGTCGCTGAACTTCCATAATGCGATACTCTAGCGTCAAATCATCACGGTTCAATGGATCTTTTATTGCCTGCTGAAGTGTTTGCTCTTCTTTGGTGATGCCAGGCAGAGGCTTTTCCGAAAATAAACAATGCCCTCCATCATAAATAGTTCCAGGGGGGAGTCTGTAAAAAGTAAATGAAGGGAAACCGAACATACACATCCACAACTTGCTGTAACAGCAGTCGCATTTCTTTGACAGGCATGCGAACTTCACAGCGTTTTGTATTGGGGTCATTCGATTTTCGATAAACACCCGCTGGCTCGAAGAAATACATGTACACCATTTTCCGCGCAACTTCAAGGTCCCAGCAATTCGAAATCACTTCAATGGGCTGACCAACTTTACCACCAGCATCAGGTCGGCTGGGTATGGTGACATTTTCCATCGCTAGCCTAAACGAAGCCGGTTAGCATAAATGGAATTGAGTAGGCGAAACACCATCAACTAAAGAAGAACTTACTTAGAAAACGTAACCGCTATGTCACTGAAAGAGAAAGAATCGGTTAACGACCAAGCAATAGTAAACACCAGTATCTCATCGCAAAACATACTCCGAACGAATAGGATGACGCTTTTTTTGACGTGCTACCTCATTTAACGAGCTCGAACTGCTGGTACGAGAAATCGTATCACCACTAGGACCCATGCGAGTTCCAGATTCCGAGCTGAAAACCAGAGAACCAAATGAATTTCAAGTAAAAGCATCACTAGTAAACAAACAGCCCAGCATTCACGGGTTAACAAAAACATGTCAAGCTCGCATGAGTGATTTCAAAAGTCAACCTTGTTTACATTTCTAATTTCTAGACAAGTGATCCCTGATGCTGCTTTATTGTGAAATGTGTGAAGAAATGTCCGATTAAATATAAAATAAGCATTGATCCAACGAAATAGCAGCAGTAAAGTTGATATAAAATTTTTTAACCTTACCAAAAACTTTTCTTGAATAGTGGAATGGGTCACAACAATTTATCGAAGACACCCATAACGGAATTTCAGTCTCAACAACAGCCTACACAAATAATTTTGTATCATTTGAAGAAAGCACTGCAGTGACGTTCATTGCTTCGCATAGACAGGTTCCAGAGATTGACCAGGCTCAGCTCCAATGATATGGAACAAATAGATCACGTTTACTTCTACTTTAAACGGAAGTGACAGCAAGTTGATCTAACAATCGCAAAATTGAACCAATCAGTTCAGGTTTCAAATCTGCAAAATTACAACGCGTTCTCTTACTTTAAGCACTATTGACCAAAGTACACTGCAATATTTTTCAATAAGTTTGGTAAAACGATATAAAATAAATCAGTGAACAAGCGTGTCGCACACTGAATTTATCCGAAAGGCATCCAAAAAGGCTAATTTTTGAAACAACAAACACTAGAGGACGGTGAATTGACGTACCGCTCACGTGCTGAACTTCCACCGTTTGGATTCCAAGAGGGCTCGCTGAAAACAAATTATTCGCGAATGTATTGGTAGAAAGTAATAGGCGCTAAGTTGTACAATGACATACCTTGCACCAGTATTTTCCATTTGAGGAGCATATCCACGTCCCCTGCCGGGAGGGCTGCAAAAAGAATGGCAAAGATATCAACATCGTACATTTCTGTTATGGCTCGTGGACAATTCGGCAATTCATACTCGTTTTCAACCTTAATCAAATAACGGCAACAATGAAAACTGATTGTGGCTATTGAAGCACATTGCTGAGCATCAATATTACGGTGCGATATAATACCGTTGCACAAATATATATATATATATATATATATATATATATATATATTTGCACAATCTGATACAGGTATGGTGCCGTTCAGTTGACAACTTTTAAGCACTTCGCCTTTAATGAAGTGTCGGGAGCACGTGGTTGTTCAGAAGTGGCTTTCAGGCTTTGACTTTGTTCATTTTTAAATGATTTTATTGAAGTGACAAACGAGCCGAATGTGACTGTGCATGAAATCACAAGCCTGATCCAGGCAAAATGCCGGAGGCATAGATTGCACGTGGGTTTGGATACTGTCAGGTCATCCAGGCCGGGACAGATATGGAAGGAAAATAGCAATGTCAGTGAGACTCCAGCGTGTTTCCGGATAGAGATAGGTACTACTAGCAGATCGATTTAGCACGGTTAGCTGTGCAGTACGAAAGTATTGAACGATTGCACATCCGCAACATGACTAAGAGTGAAAATAAAGGACCTACAAAGCATTCAAAATATAAAGTAAACAGAAAAGAACGATGGAGAATGTTAACCACCGATAATCTACAAGGCATTATGCATATTGATAAGCGAAAGACAATTTGATAAAAATGAAAATTTAGAGTTGTTGTTCACTCACGGAAAACGCGGTGGAGGCATTTGCCCCCTAGCAGGATAAGAAGGACGTTGCTCATACGATTCCTGCCTGAAAATAAATACGAAAATTTACATGAAAATTTTTTAAGCAAAATTAACACTACACGCGAATCAACTTCCTTACTGGCACGAATGATTTAAACCACACACAAAACATTCCAGTTATGTGAATAGATGCGCGTAAATATTTGCGCTGGATAAATGCATGAAATCCTACGCTGAAGTGCCGCACAAGAGACTCCAATTACTTTGGAGTTGAAATCTTTTAGATTTATGTAACTTTTTCTTGATAGGCTTGTTGTTTTTTCATCTCAGCGCGCTACGTAATCCACTACCAACCCGTTTCTTTCTCCCAAACTCTGAGAAAAAGGCTATGTATAATAAGCGGCGATTGAGGTATTTTTTTAATACGCATCGCAAACGAGCTAATAACATGGTCGGAACACCCCTTTGATAACATCGATATTAGCAACACGATGATGCTACTGAATACGAGCATACGTACGCAGACAATTGACGTCAAAAACATAACGTCGGTGAACATACTCCGCACGGACGGACAAGGTTTCGCAACCACATGGTGAAAGTTAACAAACGCTGACAACACACCGTGTACACGCTATTACAGCAAAGCTATCTAAAATTACGTTCAAAAACACTAACGTAAAATATTTAGACAAATGAACTCAGAAACCACAGCAGATAGCAAACTTACGAATAACGAGGACCGGACCAAGCACCACGTGCACTGGGAGGTGGCCTGAAGGAAATTTTAGATTGAACATCACTTACCCCCCATAAAAGGCATGCTGGTCACTTTCCGATCTGTGAATTAAAAATTAGAACGCCAATTTCAACACAATATGGAAATGTTTATGACATGAATAGAAGAAATGATTTAAACACATTGGGGAACAATTTTTTATGGAATAAAAAAATACAAACCTTTGAGGCGGACCCCCACGACCTCTTCGATTACCTGGCGCACCACCAGATCTTTGTCCACGACCTCGATAACCACTAAAATGTGAAAGATTTTTGTGATCAAATGCAAGCATGCTTTTAGAAAATACATTAATATTTTTCCGCATAAACATGAGTCGTATGTGATACTTGATGATATACTCGATGTAGCATAATATTTACTACAAGCCCGTGGAAAAAGCAGATGAATATAAAGACTTGATAAAGGGGATCGCATAAGCTCAATAATTCAGTTTTACTGAGAAGACAGTTATTATCACTTTTGTCATTTTCAAAAGAGCGTAAAGCTAATGACAAAGGTTGCGGGCCGACATTTCGAAAGTTATTTTTGGTTTTCCATTTTGAATGATTTACCACTAGCATCTAAAATTCATTGGCTTCATTGCAAGTGTTGTTTTGGACACAATGACTTCAAACTATCTGAGAGCTTAATTGCGAAGCCATACAGCAGGTAATACACGCGAACAGTGTTTGTGGTTTTATGTTATGTGCACCGAATGCGAAATTAGACAGACATGACAAAACAAATTAAACACTATGGACTAGTGTACATACACACAGGCAAGAGGTTTGCCACGTGGTTTGTCACTGTTGGCTGACAGGCCTAACCTGTAGAATCCCGTGTTTACACACGTTAATGGGCTTAAAATAAAATCCCGCATTTGCATTTCGAAGCAAATTTTCAATAATCAGTTTTCGGATGTCACACATGCAAGCGACGTCACCAGCATCCCAGATTTAAAACTACATATCAATAGAAGCACAAAGACGTCAGGGAATAAGTAATTAGCATTAGAGCTGATAGAAATACGTAGAAATAGACTGTCAACAGTTGAATTAAATAAAGCAACATATGAGAAATCATTATATAGTCAAATACAGATAATAAGTCGCAAAATTAATATGAGAAAATCAAATTAATCGAAACTAACCGATCAGACATCACAAAATATTTGAACTAAGCACGCAGTCGACTGGATGCTAATGAGTCACGATATTAACAAATATGCCGGTTTAGCCACGACAAAGCAGTCAATAATTATGTGCATAATCAGACAAATGTTTTGTGTTGAACTAATTCTAGATTAATTTTATCGTTACAATGGAACGTTTAACTTAATTTCATTTGAAACAACTTTGTTTTACTGTACCTAAAAACAATTGACCTTGATGTATTTACGTTCAAGCGTGTTCCGTGTTTGCTCATCTGTTCCTTCTCACACGTTTTGGCTGCCGCGATAAATCTTCATTCTCCAGTACGTTTTCTCCTACCTACGTGTGACGTTATTCTAGTGGTCAGTCTACTACCAATTGGTAAGCCCGAAATACACGCATCCTTCGTGAATCTTTTCAGATACGTCAAATTTTCCACAAGCGTTTTTCAGATAATTTATTACATTCTATAATCCTGCGTTTTTTGGATCGTTCGGTCCTGTCGTGTTTTAGCAGATATAAATTTTTTGTCTAATCCTGATCATCATACGCGATGCTAAACGCGTTATTCTGGCCTCGTGATTACCACAATACCCAGTTTTATCCCACAGGACCCCGAGTATTGTTTTCATTTTTTTAGAAACTGTCTTTAGTGCTTAAAATATAGTTGATGATTCAGCTACATTTTCGCATTTAACGCAGAAACTCTCCGCTGATATGATTTTAGAAGTACGCAACGCAGTCCTCTCTGCCCCATAGGTGACCGCTACCGTAGTGTCAAACAGGCCGCGATTTCCTGCACGGTCCAGTCTGAACGATCTAGGCTACAACAGCTGTTCAGCAACTTAGAAATTACCATCAAAAAGCCATCTGAAGATGCGCCGCCTACTAGGGTCATCGCACATGGAGGTGTCCTTACTAAATTGATCTATGGCTCCAGCATTTACCTGATTGCGTGCAAGCCATCTTAGTTGTTGCAAAAAGCACTTCGGTATCTAAGCTAGCGGAAATCGCGGACAGCATCGCTGAATGTATCAATTCCTATCCAGATGCCCATAATTCCATGGTAACGCAGGACGATCACGCACAGTGGATAATCCAGCGTAAGTCAGCAATACGGATCTACTGAGGTTGCAGCTTTACGCAGTGAGGTTCGAAACCTCACACTGAACCGTAAGTCACGATCACACTACCAGTCCCGCAAACGCTCAAGTAGCCATACTCGGTTGCTTTTGCATATACAACGGAAATACGGCGATCATGCACGGTGTTGCATTAAACCTTGCTACTCCCGCCACTTTCTGGGGAGCAATCAGTTTACCCTGTTTACTGATCACAAGCCCTTCATTCACCAACTGAGCAGACCGGCGGATGAATACCCCCCGAGGAAGACGGGACACCTGAATTTTATCAGTCAAATACCGACTGACATACGATATATCTCAGGTGTCGAAATTACTGTCGCCGATGCTCTCTCTAGAATATGCTTGAGAGAGTTGCTATCCTCCCTCCACCTTAAAGAAATCGCTGCAGCGCAAGCTGTTGACGCTGAGATCGCGCAACTTAGCGATTCAACTTCCCTCGACATGAGACCTCTCCATTTGCCCGATGGCTCGGGCGGTATTCTGAGTGACTATTCTCAAACTGCAACCCGACCGCTAATTCCGTCTGCGTTCAGACGGCGAGTGTTATTTTCCCTACATAACATTTCCCACCTTGACATTCGTTCAAGTGTTAAACTAATTACGGGTAGATTTATTTGACCGAAAGCCAATAGGGACGTTCGGACATGGGCTAAAGCGTGCGGTGATTGCACGAAAATCTACCGGCACAACATGAGCCCATTTGGAGCTTTCGTCGTACCGGCGAGCGTTTCTATCACATCCACGTAGACCTAGTTGGTCCGTTACCAACTTCACGTGGCTATACATACATCCTCACCAGCATAACCGTTTCACCAGGTGTCCCGAGGCCGTTCCGCTACACAACTGCTCTTTCGTTTTAGTTGCGCAGGCCTTCTTCGAAGGTTATGTGGCAAAGTTCGGTTGCCCGAGTATCGTTACATCGGACCGAGGTTCCTCTTTTCGATGGCGTCTTTAGTAAATTGCTGGCTACTCTGGGTTGCCAACATCAACGAACTACTACCTATCACCGAGCTGCTAATGTTATGGTGGAGCGGTTGCACAGGCAACGCAAAGCCGCGCTAATGTTACATGGAGGTACTGACTGGACAGAAATCCTACCGATTGTCCTCTTAGGTTTGAGATCAACATTTAAAACCCAATTGCAAGCCACTGCCGCGAAGTTAACATTCTTTCGAACCATCACATTACCAGGCGATTATACCGCTAGGGCTAGGCAATCACCATTTGCCTATGGAGAATACTTGGCTCGCTTGCGACATTATATGATTTGTTTGAACTCACCACACCTACGACTTCAGGCCAAACAGTACCACGTGCCGAAGAAGTGGGCACATTGGCAGTATGTCTTTCTCCGAAACGACATTATGAAGCAACCCCTTCACCCTCCTCATGATGGACCATTTCGGATAATTCTGCGGTTCCAAAAAACAGTTGTGATTGACTGCGACGGTCGGCACGACAAGGTCTCGATTGAGAGAGTCAAACAGGCGTTCATGGATAATAAAATTGACTCAGTTAATCCGCAAGGCCGATTCCCAACCCCAGCACAACGGGTAATAACCGTTACTATACATACTGCTAACTCAGCGCCAGCCACCACAACAATGAGGCGAGCGAAACAGCACCCCGAAAGGTTGGCTGACTATGTAGTAGATATTTAACACTTTATTTTCGTCTGATATATGCCCGTGCATGTTTTAAGTATCGCACAACTATAACTCGGTCGTGGTCTTAAACGCATACCCTGTGAGTTTTTTCTTCTCAACACTCTGGCACCAATGCAACTCAAAGTTTTGAAACCGTGAAACACGCCACCCACGGATCACCGACACCTTTCGCCAAACAACTCGGTAGTCCCAGCCATGTGCACTCACCATACAGCACAAAATCTATCAGACAAATTCCTTATCAGCCTGACTTAACATAGCACCCAGCTTTCTTCCTGCGAGGCAGTTAGCCATCAACCCTGAGTGTGCTGGAAATTCTCAGCAGGGACTATGTTTTCGAAGCATCTGGATCTTCATTGTCAAGCTTACGGATGTGACTACATTTTCTCCTACTGGGTTCGTACTAAGACCATGCCAGACGGGCGATTCCCAATAGCACAACGTTCATTCAATGTGATACGTGACTCGGTTTAGTCCCAAGTTATCACATTTTCTACAGTAATTGAGCCAGCTGTCTTGGTGGTGGGTTAGCACTTTATTCAAAATTACCTAGAGATAACTGTTTGAGAACGTTCCCGAAATTATCTCGGCAAAGCAACGCCGCCGGTGTCAATTGAAAACCAATTCTCGAGATCACGACAAAACTTTGGCCTAATTAACCATGAGATCCTCATACGTGAAAGAAAAATTGCACTATATAAATTGAAGGTCCTGCCAATTCTTGATTATTGCAGTATCATCTGTTCCCACATGCGAGCAAATCGATTTGGGTGTTTCGATTGATGTAATTGTTTTGACTTTATCAAACCATTCAATCGCTTAACACATGTCCGTCTAATTGCGAAACTAATAGCACTGAAGTTCAATGGCATTCTGCTTGAATGGATTGCAGATTTGGATGGACGATTCGATTTTGTCTGAACAACGCATTTCCGAGACAAGAGATGCGACCTCCGGTGTCCCACAGGGATCAGTTCTCGGTACCTCTCTGTAGAAAGCGTTCGATAAGGTTTGGCCGAGCGTGATCCAATCGAAGTTCTTGTTATTTGCTGGCGAACTTATATTTTCGGCTCCGGCATCTACGCTAAAGCAATGCGAGAGCTCACAGGAAGACATTAAAAATTATGGCTCGGTCAAAGTAGTGGATGCCCTGATTAACGACCAAAATGTGCATTTCTTCACTTAGGATCTGGTCGACCGCATTGATCACATTACATCGAAAGCAATACCATTCGATCAGTAGCTGATGAGGAAGACCTCGGAGTTATAGTTTCCGACTCATTGAAAACCCAAGCTGACACTACGAAGAAGATTGGAGATGCAACCCGCTTTCTGCGCGCAATTCGTAGATCGTTTTATGTTAAAAAAAGCTTATGCGTTCAAGGTGTTATATGGCGCGCACCTTAGATCCATCCTTCAGTATGGACATCCAACTGCTTTCCAACTAAATAAGGGAGAGTGTAATACGCTGGAGCAAATGCAATGCCATAAAATAGAGATGGTTCTCGGTACAAAATCGTTGAGCTTTAAAGAGCGTCGAACAAAACTCAATATTTTCCCGCTTGAGTATCGCTAAATCAGATAGGATTTGCTGATGACAACGCGAATCTTGCTGTGAGAGTATTGTAACGAGCTGTCGATGTATTTTATGCCCATGACGAATGCCATGAAGTTTCAAAAGCGAAGAACTTAACGGCTTGCTGCCTAATGGATCTTATCCACCAATATAGTGAACATCTGGAATGGCCTACTGTGAACAGTCTTTGACGCCATGACGGAGGAGAAGTTCAAACGTGTTATAGATAAAACCTTGCCGGTTGCTTCTAAAAGGCAATTTACCTTTTAATAGAACTCATTCATATGAATGGTAATCATGCCAATGGCTGGAACATTTTAATGGACAGAATGTAATGCGGCTTACACGGAGCAACCAAACTTTGAAATTCAAGGTCAACGTGTACGTTTACTTCTTACGATATTTTGATATTGTTTTAAATATCCCAGCTATTTCAAGATTATCACCAGAACTTTAATTCTATTTTTAACGGATTTGAAGATGGTGAAGACTGGTAAATCTGCAAAAGGAGATAATGCAGCATCGACAGCAAGGAAGCCTCAAGAGAATGGGGTCTCCGCTGCTCACTCTGGGAATTCTTGTCAGGTTTGTTCGTAACAGTTCGCCAAGAACACTAAAGCTGTTCAATGTGAAATATTTTTGATGTGGATGCATATTTGATGAGGTGGAATGAAGCGGAAAATGAATCGTTGGCTTCAGAAAAATTCATGCGATATCATTCGCACGATATTTGAGATAAAAAAATTTGAAGCAATTTCGATAAAAATTGCCCCGAGAGATTAAAATTATTCCTAGACGCCTCAAAACCACTGATAACAAGGATGACACCGAAGGTCTAAATTCTGAACAGAGTGAAAAATCCAAACCTGGTAAAAAAACGGAATTCGGTCGACTCAACCGGAGTCGGCGAAGAAACATACCTACCCACTGACTCAGGCCGAGCCGTCTCAATAATTGTACCTCATTATCCATCTTTGCTGTCAACATCGACCGTCAAATGTTTGTATACGAATGCCCGATGCTTGATAAACAAACTACACGAATTGATTGAACTAACTACCACACAACCACCAGATGTAATCGCCGTAACTGATACATGGCTTCATCCAACTTTAACAGACAATGAAGTTGCAATTGAAGGTATGTCTCTACTTCGTCGCGATCGCCTGACTCGAAGAGATGGTTTTGCGCTTTACCAAATTCCGAGACTGCTCTGCCAAGAGATCACTGATGACGACGTACAACCGCAAGACACATTATGGTGTTCGCTGAGTGTAACAACAGGGGAAAATGCGTAGTGGGTGTGATTTACCGTTCGCCCTCAGCCGACGAAGCCTACAAATCAGCATTACTTGCAAATATACGCTTGGCGGCTACCAGGTACCACAGCAGACTTCTTCTGATCGGAGACTTCAATCTGCTAAACTTCAAGGGAAATTCAGTTCATCCAGAAAATTCCTTAAATGCTTTATGTCAACAGTTGCTAGAAGAAATTCCACACTATAACCACATTTTCAACAATACCCGATTTCGTGGTACTGATACGCCGTCTATCTTGGACCTAATACTGACAAATGAAGAGCACGTGATTGAAAGTCTCACTTATGAAGCTCTGTTAGGACTCGGTTACCACTTAGTTATTACGTTTGATTATATTTGCCAGGTAATCACAACAAGTGATATCAACAAGGTGATTAGAAAAATTGACTTTCCACAACTTAAATCTACTCTTATGAATGCCAAAGACCCTGGTCTTAAGTCCGACAACGTGCACGATCAGTGGCAGTGGATGATAAACGAACATAAATTTGCCGTTGAAATGCACTCTCATCTTGTTCCAAAGGTGCAAAAATGCATATACATTTAAGCTGAGAATCAGAAAACGAAAATGGTTGACTTTGCGGAATGCTGCATGACATGCTCATCGACATGATAACACAGTTGAGAGTTGGGTGACATTCCGTTTGCTAAGAAATAAGGTTAACAAAATTGTTGTTGATGACGAACTGAATTATCAAAATTATTTAATCAACAAAATGTAATGAAACACTAAGATTCTCTAACAGATCATAAATAACTCGTCAAGAGTGAAACCAGGAGTTGCCGCTATAAAGAAAGGTGATGGAAACACACCCAGAGCATCGCAATCTGCTGACGTTCTAGTCAATTTCTTCTACACTGTCTTCAGACCAAGAAACACCGTTATCTGTCCCTTAAATCCTGTAATCTCCCCCAAAAATGTTCTACAACAACTAACTCTTACCCCGGACAGTGTCCTCCGCACATTGCTAAATCTCAACACGAGAAAATCTCCCGGAGCTGACGAAATTACCCCGCTGATCCTCAAAAACTGCGCTTATAGTTTGTGTACGCCTCTCACCTACTTGTTTAACCTCTCTTTAACCTAAAGTTCCGTTCCCTGTGATTGGAAGAATGGCATCATTAACCCCATCTACAAAGGAGGAAACCGTTCCGAAGTATCCAACTATAGACCAGTAACACTACTACCGGTGATCTCTAAGGTGATGGAGCGCCTCGTTGCAAACAGCGTCAGAAAACAACTGGAATACAATTGCTTGCTCGCAGTCGAACAACACGGCTTCCCTGAACTGTCAAAGGTATTTTTATTATGTACTTGCATGTTTTACTTGTAACTCCCAACCCCGTAACGTTGCACATTCACACAACTTGGATATATTCAAATCGAATTTGGACAATTTCATGTCGACCAATCCAAACATTGAACCTATATATTTTGCACCATGAAAGCTTTGAAATTTGAAAACATTTTTGCCCCATGGATTTTTGTTTGATTCCTTAACTGCCCAGTAACCAAACAAATCCGGTTTTACTACCCATGTTATTTGTAATTGCCATATTATTCTATAGTTTTTGTTAAGCTATATGCTTTTTAGACAATTAATGTTTAATTAAATTGAATCGAATGCCTTCCATCAAATGGTTTCAGGCAAGCAGTTACTCAGTTTCAAGTTGACACGGCTTCTGCTAAGACCTCTGAAGGTCTTGATGAGGGATTGCAAATAGTGTCTCACCCTCGAAGGAGAATAACCACCACACATCTTGGGCACAGGAAGTTTGCAAGCAATCTAAATATGTACGCATTTTTTGCGGAAGTTGCTTCCTCGCCTGTACTCAGTTCGAAAGATGAAATTAGTTTTTCTGGTGCAACGAACGTTTATAAGCACAAAGAGGTCCAAGAATTAACACAGCTGGATAAATCAATCAAGAACAAAGAGCAGAGCTCGATGAGTGTAGAAAATCCTGCATCATTCTTCACAATGCACCGGAGCAAACCGGTGCTTTGGTGAGAGACAGAGTTAAACAGGAACGCGATTTCATAAACTCTGCTCTTGCCCCCGTTTCAACGAAAGGGAGAAGGGTGTAATGGTACCCACAGTGTTTCAATTCAATTTTATTCAATTCAATTCAATTTAGTGGTCTAAAAAGCACATAGCTTCACAAAAAGCACAGAATGATATGCGGATTACAAATAACATAGGTGGTAAAAACGGGATCTGTTTGCCTTCTGATCAGTCCAGGAATCACATAAAAATACATTGGGCAGAAATTGTTTTCAACCTGTTGGATCAGGTAAATATGTATAGTTTACTTGGATCCATGGGTTCAAAGCTTTTATGATGAAAAATTTATTGTTTCAATGTTTGGATTGGTTGACATGAAGTTGTCCAAGTTCGATTTGAATATATCCAAATTGGGCGAATGTGCAACGTTACGGGGTAGGGAGTTACAAGTAAAACATGCACGTTCAGAATTAAAATACCTTCGACAGTTCAGGGAATAATTACTGTATAGTTATGACTCCGGGTTGTTCGTGGTATTAGTCGTGTGAATAGTTGATTCAGGCATGGTTGGGGGTATGCATTATATGGAACATAAGAATCAAATCACCTCTAAGACCGCGGTAACCAGAATTGAAGAGATTGAGACTTGCAATACGATCTTCGTATTGTTTGTACCTAAAATCGCGTACGACCTTGGTGATCCGTTGATATATTCTCTGCAAGAGGCTAGTGTCCTTCTGTAGCCAGGGTGACCAAGCCTAACCGCATACTCCATGGTTGGCCTCAAGTACGTATTAATTATTCGATGAACAGTTTGCTTCGTGAAACTCCCGAGCACGCGTTTTAGCAGAAGCAGTACTAGTGACGTCTTTGCATAGACAGCTGTGGCGTTATGTGACGGTTTCAACGTGCTGATCACCCACACACCCAAGTCCTTCTCGTTGTCAGTGCTTTCAAAAATATGGGAACCAAGGATGTAAGAGAACTTGAAATGTCTTCCAACAGTCAATACCTTGAATTTGCTGACATTGAAAGGTAGTTCATTTCTAACTGGCCAGTCCTGTAAGGCATTGAGGTCCAGCGGAAGCTGTCTGCAATCTTCTGTTGGGCGTTTTTGTGTCCACAGCTCGATGTCATCCGCAAGTAACAAGATTTTGCAGCGAACAAGTTTAGGTAAGTCGTTTACATAGATCAGGAAAAGAATTGGTCCAAGTACTGATCCCTGCGGCACCCCACTCGTTACTGCAATAGGTCGTGACAAAGCACCATCAACCCTTACTCGAATGACACGGTCGCGGAGATAATCCTTAAACCAGGCTAGTAATGAACCCTTGATGCCACATAGCTCCATCTTTTGTAGTAACAGACTGTGGTTGACACGATCGAATGCTTTTGACATATCGTGATAACACGCGTGTACGGTGAGACCTTTGTCTACAGCTTGTGTCTAGTCATCGAGGGAGAGCAGAAGGTTTAAAAGTCAAGAGTGTCTTTTTCTGAAGCCGTGTTGTTCGACTGCGAGCAAACAATTGTATTCCAGTTGTTTTCTGACGCTGTTTGCAACGAGGCGCTCCATCACATTAGAGATCACCGGTAGTAGTGTTACTGGTCTATAGTTGGATACTTCGGAACGGTTTTCT
The DNA here is from genome assembly GCA_013407085.1 of Atriophallophorus winterbourni. NCBI lineage: Eukaryota > Metazoa > Platyhelminthes > Trematoda > Plagiorchiida > Microphallidae > Atriophallophorus > Atriophallophorus winterbourni. Next base: position 46,826 of record JACCGJ010004472.1, read on the forward strand.
CCTTTGTGGATGGGGTTAATGATGCCATTCTTCCAATCACAGGGAACGGAACTTTAGGTTAAAGAGAGGTTAAACAAGTAGGTGAGAGGCGTACACAAACTATAGGCGCAGTTTTTGAGGATCAGGGGGGTAATTTCGTCAGCTCCGGGAGATTTTCTCGTGTTGAGATTTAGCAATGCGCGGAGGACTCTGGCCGGGGTAATAGTTAGTTGTTGTAAAACGTCAAGGCCGCAGGCCAGCGCCAGGTGATCGCCACAGACTTTAAATAATTATGTTATACTCCGCTGAGCATGTGACCTCACTGCTAAAGAAGTGTCACAGGTTTAAGGGAAGTTAACTTCCACTCCTGCGTGATCTCTTTCCGGAAAATCGTGTGAAAATGCGAAAGCTCCTCAGGAGATTAGCGAATGCAGATGCGCAGGTGAAACTAACTAGCGCATTGCGGATTTTCGGTTTGTGAGGATGAGGCCAAAAGTTCATTGGGAGCCTCTGAAAATAGGCATTCGGAGGGATCCGAATTTTTAAATGTGATATATTTTAATGCGAGGAGCTTTAGAAGCAAACTGGATGAACTCTTTGAGTGGATTAACATGACTATTTAGCGGTCATTGCGGTGACGGAAACCTGGCTCTCACCTGAGCAGAATGATCCCGACCTGGCCCCACCTTATATAGACTCTTTCGCTCAGATCGAACAGACAGTCGAATTGGTGGTGGGGTTGATTTATACTTACAACAACATATTTCCGCAGCAGTGTTAGCTCGTTTCCAGCAGGCTGCGGGTATGAATGAGAGCTTATGGTGCCGTATAAGGACTGCAGCTTCATCTGCCAAAATAGGTGTCGTTTATCGTTCTCTTAATACTCGGGCAGATACTCTGATATCACAGATATGTCATTATGGTAGATCCTCAAACTGCTTGATTATGGGCGATTTCGATGCTCCTACTATTATTTGGACTTCGCTAGAGGAAGGTTCTGGGTAATTCTAGCAGGACTTATTGGACGCTTTGGTTGATGTAGGCCTTGTGCAGTATGTTTCCCATCAGACCAGAGTAGGCCCTACTGGAGGCGAGTCCATTTTGGACTTGGTATTCACTCTAACGCAGTCCGATATTACTCAGCTTCGGACTGAAGCTCCATTAGGCTGTAGTGATCATGCCACCTTAGGTTTTATTTTGAAACGCAACACTGGCTGGGTACCAGATCCCTTTCCTAGAAGGAAATTTGGGAATGCAGACGCGGATTGGTTACCGGATGGTGCTTCATCTCTCGGTTGGTGTTTCGATCAATCAGATGATGTTGAAGATTGTTGGCTGTGATTAGGAATAATATCTGAACAGTTATTGATGTGACTGTTTCGTTGTCCACACGACATCGTTATGCGAACAGTCCCCCTTGGTTTGACAAGGAGCTTCGGAAACTATTGCGGCGTCAAAAGCTCTGGTCGATATTCGTGAGTCCGAAAAACGCCACTGACTATGATAATTATAGGCAAGCTAGAAACTTCTGCGCGGCATTGAAACCCAGGGAACATATGTTGTACGTGATTGACGAGTCTACTTGTACATCAAAACAGCTATTCGCATACATTCGACTCTGCACAAAGGCTACGCCATATATCCCTAATTTGATAGTTACTAATGGGGTAGACATCACTGAGAATGGTTTGGAAGCTAAAGCCATGGTTAAGCAATATGCCATCGTGTACTGTCTCGAAGAGAGTGATCCAATTTTTGTTTCAAAGAACATTGAGGTCCTGTGTGATCATGCTGTAGATATAGAGACGGTTAGACTCCTGTTGGGACAGTAAGACACACAATCCGCGCCAGGACCAGACGGTATTCATCCGTTGGTTTTACAAGCACTATCAGACTTGTTGTGCGATCCGCTGGTCAGGTTATTTAAAAAATCTGTAACATTAGGTGTCTTGCCACAAGAACGGAAACATGGTATTATTAGACCTATGTTTAAGAGTGGGGACCCTACTTGTCCTGCTAATTACAGGCCGGTTTCACTGACTGTTGGTATCGGACAATGTTTAGAGAAGTTAATCAAGATGGAAATAGAGCACTTTCTTTTAGGGTGTGGGCGTTGGTGTCCACAACAACATGGATTCACCAAAAAATCGCTCATGCGTGAGTAATCTGCTCCTTGCGCGAGAAAGTTGGTGTGCTTTGGCTGATTCTGGTCAAGTGGTCGATGTCATTTTTATCGACTTCAGTAAGGCGTTCGACCATGTGCCACCGCCGATTGTTAGTCAAGCTGGAGGGTCTGGGTATTCAACGGTGTATTCTTAAGTGGATGGAGGCATTCATCTCAGGTCGGTCAAACCGTGTATAGGTGACTGGAGGTTTGTCTTCAGAAAAAATACGAAGCTCAGAGTGCCACAAGGATCTGTCCTCGGCTCATTGTTATTTAAAATTTTCGTGAATGACATTATGGACGCGGTAGCCATCGATTGACTTTTATTCGCGGTTGATCTGAAACTGTAGGCCTGTCAGTTCCTGCGATGGCTACAAGCAACTGCAACAAGAAGTTGATGACTTAGCCAGATAGACACATCGCTGGTCACTGCTTATAAATGAGGACAAGACAGTGGTCATGCGCATATACTCCGATGATACTGCTGGTGAATACTTTCTGTGTATTAATCCTATTAGATCGGTGACGGTCGAAAAAGTCTTGGGGATTCTGGTTATGGATTCTTTGAAGTGGAAGGCTGACACTTGTCGGAGAATAGGCAGCACTACCAGGATGCTCTGGGCGATTCGGCGTCCATTTGCGACCATTACCCCGAAAATGTTCCAGACACTTTTCTATGCGTATGTTTGTCCTCTGATGGAATATGGGCTACCTGTTGCATTTCCTCGGTCTATAGGCCATTGCGACTCCTTGGAGAGAGTACAAAGCAGGGGGACTAAGATGATTCGTGGAATGCGGAAGGATAGAAAAAGCGTACTGAAACTTGACTTTCTAGAATTGCGAAGGGAAAGGTTTGACCTTCTCCTGACACGCCGTAATCGGTCAATATGGTGGCGAGTTCTTCCGGTACTTCCGATTGGTAATTGAATCGAGGACTCGTAGGCATGACCTTAAGTTGCAGAAGCATAGAGTTGAGTAATGCGAGCACACTATGAACGCGGGTGGTGAACACTTAAAATTCTCTACCGAAAGGGCTCCCGTCTCAAACATCAGAACAGCTATTCAAAAGCGCGTAGAATCAGCATTTGTTGTGTCGGATGGACCTGATACCCGGAGTGATAAAGTGGTGTTAGTCTACTCTCAGGGCTTGCCTTGTCAGCAGAAGTCACCCATGTTTATTGCAGTGATGAAGCTTAAACGGGATTTTATCCCTTCTGCTTTCGATTCAGAATAAGAAGAGCTCTTTTACTTAGACTTTAGTAAGGCGTTCGACTCGGTTAGTCACAGGTTCCTAGGGATGAAGCTCTCGGCCAAAGGCATATCTGGTAAGCTTCACGACTGGATAACCAGTTTTCTTCGTGATAGATCCTTCCAGGTCCGTGTAGGCGATACTACCTTTGAATTCGCAACAGTTACCAGTGGGGTCCCACAAGGTTCAGTATTAGGCCCAATACTCTTTCTGATCTTCATCGATGATCTGGCATCGCAGTTGTCATGTCCCTGCTACATGTTTGCTGATGATGTCAAATTCACCGGATCCAGTGATCACGGTGATTTGTTGAGAGATATTGGAAAGGTCATTAAATGGTCGCAGGATTGGGATCTTCCTCTGAACTATAGTAAATGTCATCTGTTGTCTGCAGCAGTCGACAGAATTACAGTAACTGCGAAAAACGGTAGGATCGACTTTCAATCTATTCAGAGGATTAAGGATTTGGGTATAGTCGTAACAGCGGACTTCAAATGGGCTGTGCAGTGTGCCACCGCTGCACAACGAGCTAGAGGAGAACTCTTTAGGATTAAATCCGTTCTGACATGTAGAACGCCGGAAGTGTTTATCCCTTTATATACGGCGATTGTCAGGCCGCATTTAGAATACTGCGTGCAAGCCTGGAGCCCCTTCTTTCAAAAAGACATATTACTATTAGAAAGAGTCCAACGACTGGCTACCAAAATGGTTGAAGGTATGTTTGGGAAACCCTACGAAGAACGTCTAATTTCTTTAGGTCTCTTCTCCCTTCGGCGTCGGCGTCTACGGGGTGACCTCATAGAAACTTTCAAAATCCTGAAAGGCTTAGACGACGAGGGCTGTCAAATCCTGTTCTCTCGAGCGATCAACCTCTCAACTAGAGGACATACATTGAGCTCTCGAAAAACCACAGCCGTCTGAATCTTAGGCAACACTTTTTCAGTGAAAGAGTGGTAAGCTTCTGGAACAAGCTGCCTGAGGAACTAATAGCTTGCACAATAATAGGTGCATGCAAAAGGGGTTTAGATGCCTTGTGGCTTGGGCTTTTCCCAGACTTTTTCCCGTGAATATACTGGTTGTCTGTCGTCAGAATTGTCCATTTTTTGTTCATTTTGAAATTATATGGTCTTGACCACAATTTAAAAAACCAAAAAATCCTGTTATATAATGCCTCGTTTGAAATGTCATGCTTTAAATGTACGCACCAATTTTCCATAGCTAACCTCTCACCGGCTTGGTGAAGAGAAACCCTTTCCGTTTTTCTCAGTCGCAGCTACAAATTCTGGGACCAAAGTACGGCTTGGAAAACATCTGACGTACCTTCGCACACGACGAGGATACCAGAGAAGAATAAACCAACTTTGGCAGTGGTGGGCGCTACTTTGAAGCTTTCCACAGACGGAAATTCTGGACGCTCGATTGGCTTATCCCTTGGCGGCGCGATCGTCGAGGATATCGAAATCACAATAAGAAAAAACGCTTTGGCAGTGGTGGTTGCTCCTCTGCAGCTTTCCATCGAAAGAAATTCTGGACGCTCGATTGGCTCGTTAGCCACATACTGTCCTGTGCAAACTGAACTGAACTGAACTGAAGAAGGTACTAAACATGATATTGACCCGCGCTTTTTAAATTTGAAGAGATTTTTATTCCTTTTCGGAATTTTTTGACTCACTACCAATATGATGCTCATATTATGATAGACAATAATGCTATGAAATTTTATGCTGCAGGATTGTATTGAAAGGGATCAATCGAAATACTTGCAAGTGATGAGCACATTGAAAGATTTGGAAATCACCCGGAAATTAATTTTTGACTCAGTATTCAATTCTTTCTCATATTATGTTTGCCGAAAAGTGATTGAAGAAGTCAAGATGCAGGAAAGTACCGAATCGTATCGATTCTAATGTTTGCAAGAGATGGGCACATTCGAAGTTTTCTGGGATTCACCCTGAGCCCAATGAGGTGTACATAACTCACTCTTGCACGGATTTCAGTAGTGCAGTACTTCTGCGCTGTATGGCTAACACCGTGTTAAATCAATTGGCCACCGGTAATGAGCGGCATGCTGAAACACGCTGGAGTCTAACTGCCATTTCTATTTCTTTTCTCATATCTGTCTAGGCCTTGGCAACTTGACATGTGAATTTCACAGCAGCGAAGAAAATAGCCCCGGAGGCAAGCTCCCGTTCCATAGAGGCGTTAACCGTGATATGCACCAATGTGCCGGAAGCGACTTCACCCTGTTTCAAAACTCGACAAGCGCAAGATGCGCAACAATGGCGGACCGTATGTGAGTCATTGAAAATTTCTTCAGAGGCTGAGAATATTGTGCGTTTGTCCAGACATCCGAAATCAGTACATATTGGCGAGCCTAGACTGCTGCGCGTCACGCTTAAATCCTTGGTAGATGTTGAATCCGTTTTGCTTTCTGCATACACCTTGCGCAACGGAACCTCATCCATTCGTATATTTCCGGACGTGTCATGGATTGAACGGCAAGCTAAGAAGGAAGTGAGCTTCAATTGGAAACAAGATAACGACAAGAAAAGCATCTTTATTCTTGGAGTTCCGGAACTAAATGACGCGGATGCCAATAAAAACACCATTCATGACTGCGAACAATGGCGTTTCATACAACAACAAAGTAAAATAATTGATACTTTGACTATTGGTTTGAAACGATTGCCTGCCTCACCTACCTACAAGGGCTCAGGGCCCCGTATACTCAAAGTGACTCTCCAATCCGAATCCATGGTGAGCGATGCGTTACAAAGTTGGTATCAACACAAACGTTTTGCGCCTTCCGAGATCCGCCTCCGTTCTGCCCTTGATAAAACGCGAAGTGGCAAACTTCAAAGTGGTCCTATCGGTGATATAGTTTGTGCCTCAAAAAACTTAACTCCTCCGGTCCTTTCAGGATCGGCGCAATAAACAACCACAATAACTGTGAAGACCCCGCTCTACACCGCGAAAGCCTGAAGTGTTTCTACACCAACGCCCAGGGTCTGCTCAGTAAACTTCCTGAACTTCGTGCTCGACATGCGGCTCGGCATTTCGACGTTATAGCTGTAACTGAGACCTGGTTAACACCATCCGTTACAGATGCCGAAATCTTGCTTGATGGTATGACTGTCATTAGAAAAGATCGTCCCACCAAGGGTGGTGGAGTTCTCCTGTACCATAATTCTTTGCTCCACTGTACAGAAATGTCTCATATTCGTCTACAAACCATAGATTCGCTTTATTGCCGTCTGCAGCTCAAAAACAGAGACTTGCTTTACTGGCTGTAATCTACCGTCCACCAAATGCCCAACCTGTTGTTGATATCGGTATTTTATTCTCTTTGCGGTTCGCCTTATCAATGAAGCACAGTCATATCTTATTGATGGGAGACTTCAATTCGCCCAGTTTGCGTGTTGAACCTGCACACGATACTTTTGCTTGGGAGTTAAATGAGCTGATAGAAAGTCATCCTTTGTACAGTCACGTGACGGAACCCACACGTTACAGCGGAAATGACACACCATCTTTACTAGACCTCCTACTGACGAACGAGGTATTGATGATTGAGGAAGTCTCGAGTGAACCTCCGTTGGGTAAAAGCGATCATGTTGTCCTGATTTTTGACTTCGTGTGTTACGCTAACTACCCGGATCAAGACGACATCAGGCTGCGGACGGTTACAAATTACGATACTCTCTACAATGTTGTTGCCTCCAATAACTTTGACTTCATGCTAGAAGGTGACTCGGATTCAACTTGGCGCAATTTTGTTACCAAATGGCACCAATTAGTGGAGCTTTCTTCAGTTTCAAGACCGGTTCCCCCCAAAAATGCCGGCACACTCATCCGGAGTAGAACCCGTAAATGGATGTGCCGCAGAAATGCCGCCTGGACTGCGTTTAAGTTGTCACAACTGCCGAAGGATTGGGAGCATTATAGAAAATTACGAAATCATTGCACTGATCTAGTGCGCCAGGATAAATTAGATCACCAAAGTAAAATTACGGCTCGATTCCTGGAAAATAAGAAAATGCTCTACAGATTTGTAAACAAAAGGCAGAAGGTGCAGACTGGTATCCCCTCCCTTAGTAGTAGTGCAGGCTCCACGTCTACATCAAAGGAAGCAGCAGCAGTCTTGAGATCTCATTACATGCCCATTTTCCAAAACCCCTCCCTAATCTTTCCTTTGTTTTTGTCCCCATTGCCTCTAAACTCTTACACCATGTTTTCTGCTCACAGAGTCCGAGAAAAAATCATGTGACTTCGACTCAACTCCTCACCGGGTATCGATTGCATAACGCCAAAAGCATTGCGTGCAGTTGCTGATCAACTTAGCGAACCGCTTGCGGTGTATTTTCAACGACTCATGGATAATTCTGAAGTCCCTGCTGGTTGGAAGGAAGGTATCATCACTCCAATCTTCAAGGGTGGAAATCGTAGTGATCCCGCAAATTACCGTCCAGTCACTCTCCTCCCAGTACTGTCCAAGGTGATGGAGGCAATAGTTGCCGACGAAATCATGGCTTTTGCGGACGGCTTCAATATTATCGCTGCAGAACAACATGGATTTCGTAGAGGACACTCATGTACCTCTAACTTACATTTGGCTCGGGATTACTGGACCAAATCTGCTGATGAAGGTAAAGGAGTCGATGTTATTTACTTAGATTTCTCTAAAGCCTTCGACCGCGTTGACCATGTAATACTGCTGAAGAAGCTGCTGTCATTCGGTTTACCATCTGCATTGCTTTCCCGGGTAGCTGCATTCCTGCGTTCGAGAACTCTTCGCGTGCGTGTTAAACAGACCCTTTCAGAGCCGTTCCCAATTCAGTGTGGAGTACCTCAGGGTTCCGTTCTTGGCCCGCGTCTATTTTTGTTGTTCATCAATGACATTGGAGGATACGTGAAATTACCGTTTCTCCTATTTGCGGATGATATCAAGATCTGGCGCTCCATAGATTCGTCTGACGATACGTCAAAACTGCAATCCGATCTAGACTCATTGCATGAATGGTCAACGATCAATCGCTTACCATTCAACATTGAAAAATGTCACGCATTACGTGTTCGCTTTCCTGGCGACCCTATGTATATTCTAGGTGGCAAGATCCTCACTGCCACAACGCAAGAAAAGGATCTCGGAGTGATCGTGCAACATGACTTGGGCTGTTCTGCTCAGTGTAAAAGTGCTTCAACCCTAGCCAATAGAAACGTTGGGCTCTTGAAGCGGGCATTCGGAACCATCGATTCACGTCTCTTCCCGCTTCTTCTTCAGGCGTACGTCAGGCCACACTTAGAATATGCTATTTCTGTCTGGAAACCATGGTTGAAGCGTGACCAGCACGCGTTGGAACAACCACAGAGATGTTTTACCAAGCTTGTCAAGGGGCTTGGCCTCGCCAGCTACCAAGAACGTCTAACAACACTGAGATTGTTTCCAACGGATTACCGTCAACTCCGAGGCGATCTGATTCTTACGTATCGGATATTGAAGGATGAAAATCACCCATGTAGGCGAATGCTAGAATTGGCACTGCCCTCTGGAAATCGCGGTCATCCTCTCAAGCTAGCGCATCGGCACAGTAGACTGGACTGCCGGAGACAATTCTTCGCCATTCGGATTACTCGTGCTTGGAATTCCCTGCCCCATTCTGTCGTTTCTGCCCCATCTCCCACTATTTTTAAAGAACGCATTGACATTCATTTCTATAACGCATTGCACAATTTTTAATCATAATTTTGCTATTATGATCTCTGTGATACTGCACCATTTTTTCTCTCCACAGCGTTTACTTCCCACTCAATACGAATTACTTTTCTCCTCTCTGGACTGTGGACATTTTTCCCGACCCAATGTGTTAACTATTCTGTGGTTATTCTATTAAGCTTGTAGCTTTTATTTCCACAATAAACTATTGACTATTGACAGAATCTTAGCCTATAGTGTTTTCATCATTGTATATTTTTATTACAATAACCCTGCATATTTCATTATTGTTTTTTCAATGATACATGTAAATATGTACACAATTTTGAATATACGATTCACGCCGCGCTCGTGTTCTGCTTTGGGACAAGTATGTCGCGTGTGACTGCCTGGGATTTGTGTGCTGTTATTCGTTGCGAACTGTGTTCCGGTTTATTGCGTTCAATAATCAGAGACCTACTTTGTTAGTGGTGAAATCTCCGTTGGATCAACCGCTACAAATTGGTGAGCCCGACGTGATCCGAACACGCAACCTTCTGTAGTCCCATAGTTTCCGACTGTGCTGCACTTTGCCTGGATCAGGCTTGTGCTTTCATACCATACCATAATTAACTCACCGTTTGCTCCAATGGATGTGTAGCAGTGCCTGGGGTGGCTAAAAAAGCATGCTCGTCCTCATCCAGCAAAGCTCCTAAGGTTAATATGAATAAATCCTTTGCAAAGGAAACCTAAAAGGGACTTTACACCCATACATGTCAGAAAGCAAAGATTTACTTGGAAGCTTTTTATGGCTATGTTTAATTCAAGCGTTCTTTAAGAAGAGAAATCGGTACGTTAGAGCTGGATGATGACCACACGTATTTGACTGCACAGGAAAAAGCCCTGCATAATTTCTTCTGCAGTATTCATCAGCATAATTAGGTAACCGTTTATAAACTAAAGATTGCAGCGTACCACTCTTTAGCTCTGTTGCGGCTAATCAGGAAACGGTCACCACAGTTCTGTCGCAGCTGGATAAAAATAGGTCGACTGGCTCCGACGGTATACATCCGGCTATTCTTCAGTCGCTCGCGTCTATAATTTTATCTAACAACACGTGAAGTTGATTTTGTTTATGAGTTGATGTTGATCAGATCTATTTGTATTCCCATTTTCTTACGGATGTATTGTAAGGCTTGATTAGAAATACCGAAAAGAAATTCCTTCTCTCTCATCAAATGTTTCGCTGAAAAGTATGGGAATTTTTAGTGAGAAATCACTGACGTTTTTGTGAATGAAAAATTTGGTCATCTTTTCGATCCTGAAAATCCAATGGTATGGTATGATGGTATGAAAGCACAAGCCTGATCCAGGCAGTGTCGCACAGTCAGAGACTGCACGTGGGCTAAGATACTGTCAGGTTGCCCAAGCCTAGACAGATTTCAGAAAGAAAAAAAACAGGAAATGGTAGTGAGACTCCAGACTGTTTCAGAATGCAGCTCACTACCTCTGCCCAATCAACTTAACACAGTATTAGCCGCACAGCACAAAGCACTGCACGATTGCACATCCGTGAAAACCGCTGCGCAAAGCGTCCCTGTTAAGCAGCACGCCAATAAACTTGCCGACTCCTCACTTATTTCACTCGAAGATCAAGCTGAACTAAGTAAGGATATATTACGAGACACAGTCGCCACATTGATATAGGGAAATTCATCTAGTATCCGGGATAGGTGGTCTGAGCGATCCATCCTAGCGCATGTGTTACGACTGCATGTTATAGCACTGTCCGAAATTGGGCTATCTGCATCAGCTCATATTCCTGTAACAAATTGTAGCAGTTATTCTTTGGTCAGATGTGATAGACCAGATGCGCTCAACTGTGGTGGTGTTGCTTTCTTTCTCAGACTAGGTCTTCGAACTTATCTCCTGTCTTATTCAATCTTATAGGCATGCGTTTATATGGGGCCTCAAGCAGGATCGCGACTTGTAAAATTTACTTGACAATCCCAGTTTGCTGCGCATGCTTGGGTCACATGTCCTTATGGTTAGCGATTTTAACCTACCACATATTACTTAGCCGAGCCAGTACTATTTATCTGATACGATGTTTGAGGACTTCATCGAATTGACTCACTTGCATGCCATGCGTCAACATGTGAATGAGTCCACAAGGTTCATCCAGGGCTGCTTACATTCGATTCTAGATCTCGTAGTATCTTCAAGCGCAGAAATGGTTCGATAGTTCAAATAATTCACTCCACTAAGAAAAAAAGTGGTCACGTCATCATCAGCTTCCAACTAGTACTCAGATATTGTAAGCCTCCTCTTAAACTGCGGCGCAATTTTAAACATAGACTAGGACGCTGTCTCAGAGGAAGCTGTCTCGACATGCAAATGGCGATATAGGAACAAACTGACAGCTTATCCAGCATTGTCTATCTACCTTGCAAGATAGGTTTGTTCCGTTGGTGCATGTGAAGCGGCGCAACAAACCACCGTGGTGGACACCTGCGATGCAACGGGTGATTACAATCCTTAATCGTGCCTGGAAAGCTTACAAAGCCACAGACACAACAGTCCTGGACATGATATAAAATGCACATTTAGCATATTTGGATTATAATTGTATGACAAACACTGATACGCGATACTGATGTTTCACAGTCGTGTATTTGAATAATCCTTTCTTGAATGGTGATTGAGAAAACTAAATAGTAAGTGACCTGTTCAAATAACCAAAATCTTCTGTGATCCGGTTTTTGTATATTGTGTACTTTTAACTTTTACTCGCCACGCCTGCATCTATCGGATATATAATATTCGTTTTAATGAATATACTGAACCATATTCGCTATTTCAGAGCTCCTCCATTGATGGCGCTTCATACGGTGATTCCTACCGAATTACGTCAGCTCCGCGCTTGCTTGCTTTGCGGTCTGGTCAAAACAGTGAATCAATTCCAAATGAATGGTTGTGAAAACTGTGAGGATTTTTTACGCATGCAAGGTGATCGAGATAAGGTGTATGAATGTTCGTCCGCGAACTTCGACGGGCTTTTGGCTATGATGAATCCATCCGAAAGCTGGGTTGCACGATGGCAAATGATTGATAAGTTAACCCCCGGTGTATATGCAGCCAGTGTTTGTGGAACTTTACCTGATGATGTCATACATTATTTACGCAGTAAAGGCATCCCATATCGTTCACTAGACAAAAGCGAAAAGTGATAGTACTGCTTATTTAAACATGTAAATAAATTTTTTACAATTTGCGTTTTTTTGTAATTCATATCTATCTACAGTCTGTTTAGCCTTGTTATCTTTGGGTGGTTGGGACATGTTTTAAGAATGCACCATCACCGTTTACCATACCGCGCCTTATTCACAGAGCCTGGCAAAAGCTGGGAGAAACGATCGGGTGGCCAGTCCATGAAGTGGCGCGTTGGGATGAAGAAACTCACTGTAGCGCTAGGCTCAGTGGGGCGTATTCGTTTGCCTGGGTGGGGTCCGAAAGATTTAATTAGTTGGCTGGAAACCTTACGAAATATGGCTGCAAACGGAAGTCAGTGGCGCTAGTGTATTTCATTGTGTCAATTTTTAATCTGGTTTTATATTATATTTAATGAAAAAACAGAAAAAAAGCACAAAATCGCTTGCAATAAAACTACAAAAACAGGCTGCTTTTGCGAATTTGTTTTTGCAGATTCCGCTTTCTTTTTGTAAACGTTTGCTTCATGATGATGATGTTATCTTTTGTGGTGAAACTTTTGATTGGCATATATTGAATATAAATTAATTTTGCTTCAGTGAGAATTATACCAAAGAATTTCGCACACCGAGCTCCTAGGAATAGAACACCGAAATATTACGTACTAAGGGCATTATTATTATTATCATCATTATCCACCGCATAACGCTGGTAGAAGTACTGAATAATTAGTTGCTATACAGAATAAAATCCTAAAGAAAAGGTGAGGGTAAAAATAAACGCATCTAAAGAAAATGGTGGAAACACATTGAAAAAGCATGCGTTCGATCTATATTTTCGTGCTTTTCCACACCCGACGATGGGTATCTTGTTGTTTGCCGTCATCAGGTAGGGACAGTATGCGTAGTATGGTATGAAAACACAAAACGGATCCTGGCAAAGTGCCGCACAGTCAGAGACTGCACATGGGCTGTCAGGTTACCCAGGTCTAGAGATGTTGGGGGCAATAAAAATGCGGCACTTTGCCTGGATCAGGCTTGTGCTTTCATACCATACCAGTATGACTGGGATCCACATCTTAAACTTTGGATAAGATTAGTGCTATGAACCCATTTAATCACGTACGCACAATGTGCATGGATAGCTTTTTGATCTAGACTGCTGACAAATTAGTTCTCCTCTCAAGTTCATGTAAAAATGCTCAAGCTGCTGATTCGTGCGGATATCAATCAGAAACTCTGTGAAAATCATTGAGAACTATTCAACTCTAGGATATTTGCTGGTGCTGCACCATCACCGGAGCCTGCTAGCACCATCTGCAGTTAAAACATTGGTGGCGACGAAGGCATAAAAACAGGTTATCAAGCACCAACTTTGCTGGTTATTCATGTTTTGTGAATAGAATATCCTTCGATGCAAAACGTGGGATTTGTTTGCTACCCCTAACTTAAAGACTGTGACTTGTCTCAAGCAGATGAAGGTCTTGAAAGCTAAAATAGATGTCTTCGCTTTACCGAAATAGCGCAGCAATATTGATTGGTGACCTCGTCATCTTCATAGAGGCCAGCATTACATCGGTAGGGAGTACAGTACAGTACAGTTTAACTGCTATACAAACATGATAATGAAACAATATCAAATAGACTGATTGATTAGTGTTTAAGGAAATCTCCTATCGCTCTGCGAATCGAACTGACAGATGTAAATTGAATTTACAGTTCAATAAAATTTAGCATCGATAACTTGGCTGATTTACACTATGGCAACCTCTGGCTGAGCTCTGTTTGCTATCGCGATTGATGTCGGACAATATAACAAAACGGCTCGTGCTATAAACCCGTGCGTCGGCCAAGTTTTCGAAATCGCTCCTAACGTGGTCAACATTTCACCGTACATTTAGAAACCTTTCCCACCTAATCGGGGATGCGCACGCTGTTCTACGGTTGTCATAGCCGGGGGTGGCAGTGGGGATAAGCTCCCATTTTATAAAATGCTTCCGTTGGCATGGCGTCTCAAATAGCCTCTGACAACCAAGTCCAGCTTCTGGCCTGCACTAGTGCCCCCCTGAGCCCCGCGGAACTGCTTCTACCAACAGGAGAAGGGGCGAAGGCAAGTGACTGGCGGCTGAAAACCAGTTTGCTTCGGGCAGATGGAGCTCGTTAGCCTGGGAGGGCATTTCATCTAAGGGAAGGCAAACCCTGATTTTCAACCTCCGCTGCCTTGCGGGATACCCGATTGCGAGAAAGGCTTCGGGAGAAAACCCGGAGGAAAAACCTGGAACAGAGTCTGGTAGACCACCTCTTTCTGGCAACTCCCTGCTGCCTTGCAGGTCGCACTTGGTTGTGCAAAGGCTAGAGAAGCTGACTCGAACAAACGCCGAGTGGTGCTTGGGACGCCGCTTTGTACCCAAATTTCCCAAGAATCTTCTTTGAAGCGAGCATCCTCCAGGGGAGATAGTCCGCACAAAGTAAAGTAAGTAAGTCCTTATAGATAAACAGGACGAAATGACAAAATTGTCCAATTTAAATGACATCACGGAGCAATTCACGGGAGATGAATAACACTTTGTCATCGTGGACGTATAAGGAATGGAAAAGATATTGTCAGGGAACAGCCGTATTTAACCTTGGTCCCTAATCTAAAATACCCGAGACAACTGTGCACAATCGGTTGTGCATTCAAACTGCCGTAGAAAAGGATACACCGTGATAAACCAACAGGAAAGCAATATGAAAACGGGTCGACCGGAGCGTACGATATATTTGGTTATAAATGCTGGGAAAATGATTGGGTGTTTGTGTGTATTCTATTCGCATTTTGACCGTCCCATTATAATCGACCGCGTGGCATCTCGCACATTTCCCTGAAATGCAATGAGACCGAGAAACCACACAAAAATGCAACGAAGATATACATCGCGAATTTAACTTACTCGAAAAGTTTGTTTATACGTTCGCGTTCTCGTTGCAAAGAGACATGTTGTTCATTGAATAGGTTATCAGCCGCACCGACTACTGCGTGTTCGACATGCGGGCGAAACGGCTGGAGGTTAATGAAACTGTTCGCTGATTGAGGCCTCGCAGCACGTGGGGTATGGGAATTCAACGGCCATACCTGGGTTTGTTGCAATGTCAAATTGATATGAAATCAATCAAGTGAAACCATTTGATTTGAGATTGGTATGACGCGTTGTGTACTTGGTGGGTGCATGCTTTCATTGGACTCTACCCCATTACGTACATTTCATACAGCAACTGACAATCAATCATACAGTGTACTTGGACTGAGATACTGTCAAGATTACTAGAACCAATCGACGTCTGTGCGGAAATATCACCGGCCGATATGATCACCGTAAGGGGGGATCAAAAGAAATGTCTACTAAGTTAACAGAGAAGCCCTTTTCAAGATGCTTGAACTTGTAGCTTGCCCACCGAATGGCTGAAACTCTTCAAGTGACACCGACATGTAGAATGTGCTAGACAATGAAATATTGTATGCTAGTATTGCAAAAATCAGTGCTGGTTGACTCGAAAACTGGCCTCACGATCAGGATAAGCGAAACAAAAATTCTTGCCTATGCTACTGAGTCATCTCCCCCTGATCGCAAACGAGCTTAAACGCGTACATTTAATCAATCGTTGCCGATACTATCCGGCTGGATAAACGAGGAAGTAGGCACTTTTTAATAACAAAGATTCATTGTGCTCTGAAGACGATGAACAATTTAATAAACAGAGAAGTAAACTTGGAAACGTATTCACACAAAAATGTCAAACCACTGTACAACGAACCATGGTATTCAAACACAAAATTCAGGTTTCCAATGAAACGCATAGTAATGTGGAGTGTATTGCAAGTGCGGGTGATGCGCGGCACTGTAGCATTTCTTAAAATCATTCATAAGCAGCAGTTCATAGAAACCGTATAAAATGGCACTAAAATCATTTACTGTATGAATTCCAACGGTGAAAGATGTGCGCGCAAAAAACTTACGACGCTCGACTATGAAACCAACGGCAATTTGGCCATGCACGAGATGGATTGCCCTCGAGAAATAATCGTAATCAGATGCGATACGTTTCAAGTGTTCGAGGAAAATGCTACGTTTCAACAAGGCTCCACTTTAACGCCAATGCTAAATAGGTTTTGTTCAACGGATCACGAATCATAAATTAATTCCGAGTCAAGCGTTGAAGACTGTTGTGTTACTCACATTTACCGCACTTAATTATTCATTTTACGGTTTCGGCATTCGAGTTTAGTGCTTCTATTAAGCGGTGACGTGATTAACTTTGAGAATTGGAAACTCAAGAGTAATCTGATTTGTTATAGATGAACATAGATCGGTAATAAAAACTTAAGCTGCAGTGTACTCGCCTTTCTGAATGTTTTAAAATTGGGCCCGTTATCAAAATCATGCTTCCATTCGTTTGCTTGCCGTCGAATAGGAATAGAAACCAGTTTTACAAATTGGACCGGCTGTTCAGTTTCTGGTAGAGCATCGTCAGATGACTGAAATGGAAAAAGAACATAATCGATGGGTAGAGCATATTCGCACAAAGTGTATGATGAGTGAAATCACCAATGCCTGATCCACGCAAAGTGCTGCAGTCATAGACTGCACATGGGTTAAGATACCGTCAGGTTGCCAATTCCTGAGACGAAACATAGAAGTGGTCGTAAGACTCCAGCGTGTTTCCGCATGAAACTCACTACCGGTGGCAATGTATTATAGCTCCGCACCACATAAGTACTGCAAAATTGTATAAACGTGTAAAAGCGGCTATGATGTTTGGATCGCCAAAAGTGATGAGCTACAACTGAGGATTCGCAATTACCTTCAGTAACTAGGCTCGGACGAGAACATCATATCTTCAACCGATTCAGCATTCCATTGCTACCGCATATCGATGCTAAACTAACATTAAAGTATTAGGTTCACAAGGAGAGGGAAATGAAGACTTAAAATCTAAAGTAAAGAGAGCGCCTACGTACACACTCCACAAAAACAATGAAGCAGCACGAATGGGTAAAATGGCATTAACAAGAAATCAAGAATGAGACTTTCACTACCCTTGCCATAATCATTGGCGGTAGTATACCTGGTATGGTGTGGTATGAAAGCACAAGCCTGATCCAGGCAAAGTGCCGAACAGTCGGAGACTGCACGTGGGCTAAGATACTACCAGGTTACCCAGGCCTAGACAGATGAGTAAGAAAAAAGAACAGAAAATGATAGTGAGACTCCAGCCTGTTTCAGCATGCAGCTCAATACCTCTGGCCAATCAATTTAGCACGGTGTTAGCCGCACAGCACGATTGCACATTTGTGCATTATACCTGCAGCAGGTACTGAGTGTCAAGCCTCATTAGAACTTTTCATTCTTGCTCGCTCTGCTTGATGAGCATACACGCTTTCTTAATCAATTCATGTATGTATGAAAGCACAAGCCTGATCCAGGCAAAGTGCCGCACAGTCAGAGACTGTACGTGGGCTAAAATACTGTCAGGTTGCCCAGGCCTAGACAGATATGAGGGGGGGAATAGAAATAGAAATGGTAGTGAGACTACAGCGTATTTCAGCATGCAGCTCACGACCGTTGGCCAATCAATTTAGCACGATGTTAGCCGTACAGCACAGAAATGCTGCACGATTGCACATCCGTGCACAACTTCATCTACGCCAAAGAGAAACTGCGACGCACCTTTGAAATTGGACGATTGCAACGATCACCAGAATCCTTGGAAAGCCAGACCTCTGTAGGCTGACTGTGTCGCATCGAAAGACTCTGCGGCGATGCGGCAGAGAAAACTTCCAATTTTGATTGATCCTCTTGGGTTGATGGCTCCCGATCTTCTTGTATGGGGACATTTGTGCGGTTCATTGTTTGTAACGAGCAAGAGATTGAAGATGCGGAAAAAGTATCCGCATTGCCAACTAAGGGTCGCATGTTGTTGAGCATTGTCATCGGGTCATCTTCCTTTATTTCAAACTGTGAAGGGACAGCTGCCGAAGAAAACGCAACGCATCAAATCATCTAACTATTAAAATGATAAAATTTAAGCAGTTAAATTAGACTCATACGAATACATAATTTAACTATGTGAAGCTTACCATAAAGTTCACAATATAAGGTGAGAAGCTAGGAAAGCCATCGAAGTCAGAAACGGATGATTAGAGTTAGCAAGAGGCCTCTGAAATTGTTCAACAAAAACTGAGCAGCCAATTGTGATGGAAAACGGGAAGATTAAATATGTACCTGTGACACAATAGCCGGAAGATCAACGGGTGAGATCTAACCATTACGTAAATAATCTAATGGATCCATGATAGCGCCAAGTTGACGTGCTGGTTCCACAAACAATGGCTCTGAGATTTGATTCGATGTACCCCGAAAACTCACCATATCCGGATGTAAAATTGGTAAAGACAGAGTTCAAGAAACGAAGTGCGGCAGACTGTCAATTTGTTCCTGTTCTTTTTTTCTTCCTCATATCCGTCTAGGCCTGGGCAACCTGACAGTATCTTAATCCACGTGCAGTCTCTGACTGTGCGGCACTTTGTCTGGATCAGGCCTGGGCTTTCATACCCATACCATACCAGTAAATAAATCTCTCTAGCATCAGTGCCAGGTTATGCTAGTGAAACCGAGGATTAACACCAGTCTCAAGAATCCTAGCAGTCTGGTAAGAAATAAATCAGGGCGTTTCCTCGACATCTCAAGTGATCCCGGTACTATGCACACAGCGAAGCGAAAACAATCTAAGAGAACAGTGTAAGCCAGATTAATTCACGGGGGAATAACGTATTCATCAGTAACGATGGCCAGTGTTTCTCGATGCTGGTAGCCGAGATTGTGTTTTCTATCAAAGCGCACAGACACAGATGTACCATACATATAAAATTCGTTCGAGATATCGCTGGCCGTGCTAAGCGAAAGCAAGCTGGACCACATGCTGAATACATGGAGAGGCATAATTTTAGGTCGCATGCAACATTTGTCTGAGGTAGTGCTATTTGCAATTACAGTTGGTCAAACTAACTCAATTGAAACGCGTCTGTTATGTAGCGGACTCGTGTCGATCTTCCTGACCGACTAAATTACCTCAGAGGCTTCTCTACCAGTTGGCACGAATTCAATCGAAGTCAAATTAGCTGAAGTAAGACCTTCGACAGATATTCAAGACTAAATCAAGTGGGCAAGAGGATGTAATTCGACAAATGGGGGTTCGGAATCATTTTCAATAATATTGTGCTACATAAGCTGGAACAAGACAAGTAAGACAGTAGTCGCAGTGGCCCAAATAGACTAAGACGCGCCTCGCAATTGACAAGCTCAGCTCATAATCGCACCACAGTGGCATATTGTGTGATAATATGCTAACCCTGTTTTCACACCTTACCTAGTTGTGGAATGGATAGTGACAATAGTCGGGAAATTGAAAGTGACAGCCCAGCAACGTCTCCAGTGAGTGAAAACACATAGCCCGTACAACAATGTGCGAGGCGTTACAAATAAGTATGGCTTACAGTCTGTTAATTATAGAGTCCGCTGCGTGGTACATGCGGCCTAATAGTACTACGAAATTACACGCGTAGACAATTCCACGGCTAATTCAGAATACAACACCATGATTTAGTTAGCAAACGGATAAGGAAAATGGGGAAACCAATCGAGAATACTTTGAATGGATGCTTACTCTGATGGTTTACAACTGGTTGATGCATTTGAGCAGGTACGTGTACATACGAGTTGAGTGACTCCTTGGGCAATTGGCAAATAGCAGCGTCACCAGCTGAAGGTTCGGTGGGCGGAAAAGCGACGCGGGGCGACGGAGAGTGAATCGCTTCAGAATCAGGAACCAAACACGCGGTGCGAGGTAGTGGCATAGTTTGAGGCTAATGAAAATATAAGTTTACGGTAATGAATCAAATTTCGAGGCACATTTGATCCTGAGAAAATTTAAACTAGGCAGACTAAACAGGGGTTTATTTTCAGGCGGATGCTTGTTTGAACATTGGTTTACAAGAATGTTACACCTACATCACCACGACATTGTACAGCTGTTTTTTCGATCTCAACTTGCTGTTTGGCATGGGCTCAAGCGATATTGCAGTATCATACGCGGCATGACAAAAACCTAAAACACATTTGCATGCATCTCCTTCACACAAAAACCGTTCTAACCTATCTGTTACATTTTCCTGTCATAAATATGGTTTCCCGATCAGTCTCAAACGGATTCCAATATCTTGCTTACTTGGGGCAAAGTAAAGCAGGAAGGTGGTGTTATGCCGTAGGAAAAATCCCATTACCAATCATTTCATATCGGTTTCAGGGTTCCAGCTAATTTGACGATAATCTGCATTATAACGAATTGGATAGGGAAAGTAAACAAGTTCTGTTTGATTGTAACAACAAATCTCTGACGTTGATTCGATTATAAGCTGGTAAAAATAATAACGGATACAGGCCAACATGCGCAAGTTTCATTTTTAAAGAAGAGCTCTGCACCCAGAGTAATTTGAACGGTGAAAACCCAACAAAACACAACACCAGATCGATTTATAAAATGCAGGAAATAACTCGCTTCGAGTCAGGTAAAGTGGAACAGAGTCATACATTGCAGGAGCGTTGAAATACTGACGAGATGTCAAGAGCCCTCTAGGCCTGGGTGACCTGACAGTATCTTAGCCCACCCGCAGTCGGAACATGCGGCACTTTATCTGGATCCAGGCTGGTGCATTGATACATACATACGCACATAAATACATACATACATACTAACACACACACATACATACATACAT
>JACCGJ010004473.1:0-10907 GCA_013407085.1 Atriophallophorus winterbourni
CTTGATACGAACGCAAGTTAGCCAGCGTTCATCACATACTTAGATTTTATTAGGATTTGTTTTTAAAAAAAATTAACCTCAACCCCGTTAGGTATGAACTTCTACAACCGACCTTGACCTTTTTCACTTGTATCGGGTTGATGTGAATACACATCATGTTGAGTAAGTCGACCATCGATTCTGATCTTAATTACGTGGCTGACACCCCCATTGGCTAATGGTAGGTCACTAAACGGTAAGGTCAGACAGAGATGGTTTGTGGAATACTGTTTTGTCTTCGTGTTAGATATTCATGCAAATATAGATTTTCTGCCTAGTCATGCTCCCTGTTCTATCACCATTGGTCAAACAAAGTTTCTTTGCCATCAACGAAAACGTTACCTAAAATACTGCTTAAACCGATTGCGGTTAGTTTTGAAAGCGTTGATAAATTGTTCAAAAGGTACTCCGACCACGAAATAAAATAGCGTATCACCCATTCTACGTGTGTTTGGTGATGAGATTGAACTGGCTCGTCGTACCCACCTTATCCAACAATGACATGCATACTCAAGTTGTTTAACATTGTTTCGCTGTTTCAAGTGCATACAGATCCTGATCTTACTGACCCTACCTGATTAGTGCCAACAACACGAAACCGGTCGTGCGGTGTGTGTGTGATGAAAATGCATTCCAAAATTTATATTTTCTAATGATTAATACTTTTACGGAGCAGTTAGTAACTCTCCATAAACAGCGGTTTAGATTTTAAAACTGATTTATTTTAAATTTTCTCAAAGAAATATATACAATATATACAACATCGAACAGACTTAGCTTCACATTGTAATGTACATCGGATGAACATGTGTATACCCTCATCAAGGTCTTTCCATGCTCCGTGTAACTTGCTCTAATGTTAATGAACCCAGGTATTTCGAGGAAGGAGAAGGGATAGGAGGCAAATAAGGGAGACGACTTCTTGTGTATATCGAGGGGTTCATAAAAGCGGACTCCATTACGCTGATCGGCGTTCTAGACAAAGTTAAATCGAATGGGGAATTTTTCATTTCGCTCACAGCTCTTATTGACCCCGGTTGACCCAGGGAATTCGAACATTGGGAAGGATACAATCCTGTGTTGGCCAAATGGTGAAATATCGATTTCATTAACGAAATATGATATTGGGCAGGGAGATGAACGTCAGGTTGTAAAAGTTCCACTGATTGAAAAAGCGGTGCTTGTTTCAATTGAAAACCTAGAGTTATTGGATCAAAATGATGGGGAGTTTCGTTGGTTGTTTTTAATTGTCCATCCCTTTGATCGGTGCATTCTCTAACAGAGGCGCTGGAAAAATGTGACTGTCTATTTTTCTGATCAATTCGTTGGTTTAAACGTGACTCTGTAGTACCATTTATCGCAGCTGTCCATAAGCGTTGATCCAGATTAAGTTTTGTTTGAATTGTAGAAGGTTTTGGGTGCGCATCGAATCTTTTGATGTGTTCATCTCGCGTATAATTTGGCATGATCCCAGCGGAAACAACCCGTTCAAGTGCGGAGGCTTGACTAGAAGAAATCGCAGAATGACTTGCATAAGCAATGTCCGTGTGTAGTTTCCGAATATGCTTCTTCAAGTCGAAGTTCCTACAAAATCCCTTACCGCACAACTGGCAAATAAACGGTTTTTGTGCTTCATGCGTGTGCATGTGAAAACTGAGGTTGTAAATTTGATGAAACGCTTTGTGGCATACGTGGCATTTGTACTGCTTTTCAGCACTGTGCGTTAGTTTGTGATTTTTGTAGTTGCCTTTTTGGTGAAACCCTTTGCCACAAATTTCACAGGTAAAAGGTTTGAACCCTGGGGGAATCGAGAAAACAAAAATATGGTCATCAAAAATTGGAATACCGACATGGTATATTATTTTCGATATTCGAAAGAAAATGATGGTTATATATAGAAAGTCACTGCGGTGAATTTAACTAATTTTATGTTTTCACCTGATGACGGTTAACCGATAAAATGCTGTCTCGATGTACAATTTTCGATAACGTGGGCAAATTAACTATTAATCAGTTCCAATTATTTGTTGGGAATCCTTAGATCTACTGTGTGGGAAATTCACCTGAGTCTTGGATGTGCCTATCACGTTCAACTTAGAATTCGAAGTGCAAATTCTTTACCACTTTACCACCCATTCGCAACTTCTTGGACTTAGTCTGATAATCTGAACCTAATGATAGCAAACCAGTTTTGGTTTATGAGTTGGCACGCAAAAATTCGAAGAATTATACTAGTTCGTTTTGGAATGGGCCCATATCCGTCGTGATTACCTATACCGATGAATACTCGCCCAAACTTATGTAACAGGTACCAATTTATTTCTCAGATATATATATATATATATATATATATATTATGAAGCTTATAACAACCGGTCGGTTATTGGGGATAAGGATATTTTACTGCACACAGGACAGTAGCAAACCGAATGGCTTACTTTACCAAAAGTGACTCTATGGCAGTGACGCTAACACTTGATCAATCGGATCCTCTTTCATTCGGCAGTCAAGACAGGGTGAATTGTTCTTAGAACGTGACCGAGCGCAAAACGTTTACGAGGACACGAACAGCACAACGTTCCGACTGCTCAAGTCGCGATAAACGCTTGAAGTATCACGGGATTTCGGTGTACAAAAGAGTGTATTCTATTTCTTCAATTTGCGAAATTTGTCACAGCACGTGTATCCAATCCTTCTGTGTTAGCCAGAATGGATTTGCTTATTTTAGGTGGACAATAGTTTTTTCTCATTTAGTTTAACTGATACACTTTTTAGTATAATATCAAGATATTTGTCAAAATAAAATTCATCCTTGAAATTTGCGTTTTGTGTACAGTAAATATTTTCGGAATGTGGGAAAAAGTACAATTCAAAGTGTTTAGTTTTCAACTAACGATGCGATAGCTTAGTGTCATGTTCGTGCGATTTGTTGGGGGCATTATTTCATTTCTACTAAGACACAGCATGCCGGTTGAATAATGTCATGATTTCGTGAATTGCATTCGAATCGGTTGCAACTTGCCGAAATCCCATGAGCAAAGGATATCATTTTCTGTATTTCACATCAAGCTCTACAATATATACTACCTCGTCAGGCAAACTGGATGTGCATTTACCAATCCGCATGCTGAGGTGGTGCGGGAGAGTTTGGCCGTCCGACGCGGAAACTGGAAAGGCGAATGTTTACACCGCACCCATGTTGGTTGCTCAAAAATTGATCCTAGCACATCTGATCGACAGGAACCACAGAGGAAAACCTGAGGATGCGTTCTCTACGGTCTACACGTTTCCACAGAACGTGTCATGAAGACGTCGCTAGGATGGCATGAGCAATGGCCATCAAGATATGTAGACCGAACCTACGCACTCAGAAACAATAATTTCGTGATCTTTTACTACCCCGATCAAGATCGACATCGAATGAAACAGTTTAAGCAATATCACGTGACATCGATTTCCGTTTAAAGTTTAATATTGATTACATACTTTCTTCGTCTCACTTTGTTGTCGTTGTTGAATCCTTCATTCGATGTCGACCATGAATGTACATCACAATCACATATTGTTTTTCATCTTCAATAGATTTTTAAATGACTAAACAGTCTGATTCGGGATGAACAATCTCTCCAGCAGAGCGCCCAACGGTAGGCTGTATTCGGTCGATCGGCGTTAGTTGCACGCTGGTGGCGTTATCTGCGTTCTGCAACAAAAAACTGTATCTGCTCCTCCTCAGGTTGCAGACGACGCTTTTCACAATGCTTTCAATGTGAGCGGTCAAATGCAAGTTCTTCCTAGCTTGCGGGGTCAATGTCAAGAGCTTTCATATCTCTTTTGCAAACATTTTTGTACCGCAAGTGCGGTCTGACCAATGGTCGACTTCCTGATTTCAAATCGCCATAGAATAGATCTTTCGGAATGCGATCATTTTCCATTCTGTAGACGTGGCCATGCCACCCCTGGTGGCGCTGTCGTGATATCGTAGAGTTGCTCTGTATACCAACTTTTGAAAGCACTTCAGCATTAGTAACATTGTCAATCCACGATATATTCAAGATAAATCGGATGCTTCGTAGATGGGAAGCATTCATCTCCGTTCGTGTCTTGTGTCGGTGGTCCCGTTTTCACGTCTCACTTTAATTATGCATGTACTGTAGAGCTTGATGCGATAAATTGATGCTACCAGAGATGATGATAATCCCCTGATTTGAGAGAAAATGGTAAAGATGGTTGTTTCGGAGTTTTTGATTGCACGGCTAGTTCAGCACCCACGGGCATTTCGTCGAAAATGGTCTGAATTCATTTTACATCCTTCGGCAAAACACACGCATTATACATTCATCTCTGTCATTCTACGTTGGCAAATAACATATATATTTGCTGCACTCTGATTATTATTCTAGCAATTAATAATGTACACGTACGATCATCATCGAACAATAATGTTTACTTAAACAAAAGTAAATGAAATTTGTCATCACAAGGTGGAAACAGTGTGACTGAAATTCAACTACAGTGAAATGTTCTAAAGTGACACAATACATGTCGTAGAAACCACCATTGCGACTATTTGAACACGACATTACCTTGGTGAATTCTGGAGTGAGTGTTTAGTGTTGAACTTCTATTGAATGCTTTTCCGCAAGTCCAACACACATGCGGCTTCTCGGATGTGTGAATTATCTTGTGTCTGCATAAAGTGCTAGCCTGCCGGAAGCCTTTGTTGCAAACCTAAAAACGAATACAGATCATCAAACCATGATTGAAAGTTTTCCAGCATACAGTTGCTCTTGCGAAGAGAGAAATTGATTTTGAATGACTATTTTTACGACGAAAATAAATTTTCCCTCCAAAAATCGGGCATTCATTAAATATCAAAAAATTAATAGAATAGATGACGCCGATTATTTTATCAGCAACGACTCTTCCTAGGAATCATAGAGCGAGACAAAGTGCGAAACAAGATAAAGATGGACAGCAGATTAGCGTACGCGTAACAAAAGAAAGCAAGCAAGCGGAATATGCAAATGCGTATAATGAGCGGATGATTTCTCCTGGCTCACTGCATATGGTTTCAAGTTATCTGGTTTTTTAAATATACGATACAATGATAAAAACTACGACACATATGAAAATAAATTGGCACCACTGGTTTCTGTCTGGAACCATATCATGTGAAGTTACTAACCAAAAATTCGCAGAAGTGTGCAAGATATCAGCGGAATTTATCAACGAATGATTAGTAAATGAGATTCAGTGTGTGAAATTGTTACCCGTATTATTCCTGCCTGATAATTTCGAACATCAGTAATATGATCTTCGTTTGTGGGTACTTGTTTTAAATAGTTCCAACAAGGATAGTTTATAACAGCAAACGTTGTGAAAAATATTGCAAAACCGCATTACGATAAAAGAGCTAATTTCACTTTTCGAAAGCGAATTGCTGTATTACATGACATCCCCGCAAGTTATTCACTACAAAATTATAACACGTAACACAGTGGAACTTACCTTGCAAACGAACGGCCTTGCTCCAGTGTGGATAGGCATATGTCTGGTAAGATTATAATGAGCACTGAACGTTTTCCCACATTGAGGGCACTTGTAAGATTTCCCGGATGTATTCGATTCTCGTTCAATATCCTCGACATTTGGAGTAACTTGTGCTTCCGGCTTGGACCCCGTATCGAGGGTAGAAGAGGAATCACTGTTTGGTTCATGCAGTGCTCGAGTCTGGCTGCGCTGAAAATTTGGAGACCTGGTTTGAGTCGATAAACAAGAGTTTGACACATGAGGATTGCCAATCAAGCGTTCGACAGAAAAGCCTCCGATGGATGAAGTCATGTTGGTCTAAAACGAAAAAATAATTTAGCTTGGCATTTAAATTAGCTAGATAAAATGTCCTTATAATAATTAGAAGTCTGCTTTGCAAGGCTTGATTACCCGCAGACGCAGAAGAACTCGGCAATGTTCCAAAACAGATTTTAGACAAACATTTTCGTCAGAATGAAAGGGTCCTGGGAATTTGTACGATATTATTGATAATTGGAAACAACGAATAAATAAATATCGGTGTGTCCTGACGGAATAACCCATGGTTTATACAGAGTGCACTGACTGGTTGCAGTTAGGTAAATTAATGTGTTTTACCAACTAATTATTCTATCACATTCTCGCATTTTAATTCTTGCTAGAATAGGGGAGGACTTGAACGTCCCTTTGGCTGGATTTCGTTTCCGCCATGTGAGATATTGTTTCTTTGAGTCGGTTGCTGTGTTCCTTCGTCGTGACGAATGATTGTTAGCTCAAATAATTGGAGGTCAACCGGTAGATCCTGGTTCGTTCTTTGAACGTCTTTTAGCTGCTTATATGTGAAGATAGTTGATAGAAATCCCACGACTATGCCTTTACAGGTCCCACGAAAATTAATGTAGACTCGACTCAAGGGTTTATATCGGTTTCGGTCATGGAAACGTTAGATTTTTTATAAATTTGGATGCATTTCAAAACAACATTTGACAAACGGATATAGCTCAGCATCCATTCCTGGCCAATAGATACAACTTCAAGCGACTGATTTTACCCGCGTAAAACAGATTCAGAATATGTGGATTCAGATTGGAGAGCATCAAAACAAGATCACCGAACACGAGACAGTCACTGTGGATTGACGAAGATGTTTGTTGTTACAACATTTACTTCATCTTCTAACATGTGAATAATTTTGACCAAACGGATTTGAATAGTTTGGGGTTTTTACATAAGACAGTATCAGGTTTGGTTGTTATATTGATACCTGCAGTTGTGAACAAAAAGCTAAGGGAAGATCACCATCTGTTTAGATATCCAGTGATATAGCATAAATGATATTTTTCCAGACCTTTGCAAATCCACGATATTTGGTGAAAAAGTAACAGCGAAGCACCCGTTCTACGGGGTGAAAAAAGGTGTAAAGGCCTACAATGTAGTCAGTGGATGAACTATCAATCGAGCGTCAATCAATATTGATCACAGGCGCATATTGTGATTGTCATTTACTTTACAGACTGTGATTTTCATTCATTCGATCAATAAACGAGTTGAGAAGCACTTGTTGTTCTCTCCAACCCACAAGCGGGCCAGCGGAGCATTACAGATATAACACGACCCCATTATTCCTACCAGCATGATATGGATCAGGATTGATAGAGATACGTTTTAAATTTTATTTAACGTAAGATGAATACTATCGTAAACAGCCAAAAATTCTACTGAGCCCCCTACATGCAATCACTCCACACAACTTCATCATCAGCATTATGGACAAGATTACCGGTAGCGAGTAACAAATGCCATACAACAGCCGTGAGAATACACGGGAAAGCGTGAGACTACAGAAGAAAGTGAGCAAGCAATGAGGTACCTACACAAGGATTGGCAACAAAGTTGCGACGAAAACAACACTTGCCAAAATTTATGACTATTCATATGGCTATGCACAACCATTGTTGACATCATCGGCCGTAGGAGGTCAACAACTAAAGCAACAACGTTTTTAAAATAAAAAATGCCAAATAATTATAAATCAAACAAGATTTTAGCCAAATAGGATGTAGCTAACCTTTTTAGAGTCCCGACGTTCGGTTGTGTGAAAACAAAGTGACAATTATTTTCACTGCCTTCATCTTTGGAATGTTCTCCCCCTTCCTTGGGAATGCACACTTGAAATGTCATGTTCCCAATGTGTGGCGTTGCGTGACCTTATCCAAGCTGCCTATAGTGTATTGGTTGCTCCGACAACTCTCTCCCCACCACACGAATAAGTGACCAATCCGCGTTGAGATAGTGTGTGACTGCGGGGTTTGGGGGAAGCGATGATGCTCAATCCGATTTCGTGGACACGCCTGGGCGCACTGACACCCAGCTTTGCAGCACGTGGTTGGTTGTGAAGGCTTCCCATTTAAAATGACACCATTTTGTCTCGCCTTTGCACTTCAGGGTAGCAATTGGTTTTAGGTTAACTGCAATAAATGAAAGGATTTATGAAATTGTTGAATCTCTTGACGGGAAAATGGAACAAAATGCTATTATGTATACTTTAAAGAGAGGAAATTCATTCAACGCTCGATTAAAGTTGCTGTTAAGGCACGGAAAGTATTCTTACGGGCTACGTTTATCGACGTTCCGTTAAGCCAAATGAAGACGGACTAAGACGAAGTTTAGGAAAAACATGCAGCTAACTAGATCAGTTCAGATTCTACGCTTGATGCATTCAATAAAATATGTTATTTGATTTTAGATTATTGTTATACAGCTTGCTCCTATTGAGTAATTCAGACAAATTGATGTGTGAGAAAACGAACGTTACGTTATTTTGTCACAGACGCAAAGAAAGACATTGGCGTTGATCCTAGCACATTGAATACCTCATACCGTTTTAATCGATATTCGAATAGTTGAATGCAAACGTAACTTTGCGTAGCGAATGATTGTTCGGTTCTGGAATCGATTGGAATATTTTTAGGACCGATCGTGTATTCATAATGCGAAGTACTTTGAGTGCAATCGGTTAGAACAAGCTGTACAAAGATTGTTGGAGAAGGGCTTGAATTTCTGCATAATTAAGAGCTTTATGAAGGCTGAAGATCTTATTGAGGGATCAATAAATGCATTTCCCAGTGAACAGGCAGATGCGGTAAGAAACTGTATCGCTGGTGTCATTAAAACCAGAAACAAGGCGATGCAAACCCTGGTTCACACGAAACACAATCACTTCTTAAGCTGAAGCAAGATACAAATATAGCAATTACTGAGGCTGATAAAGATAAAGTAAAGGTAATTTTGAACAGAAGCGATTATTTAGAAAAGGTTGGGGTGCACTTAACCGAGGGTCCTTATGAACGGATAGATAATGGCAAAATGAAAAAGGTAATGAATGACTGCAAAATGGTAGTCTCTAGGTACTTACTTAGCGATAAGGAGAGTTTGGGAAAGGGCTTGTTATATTATCTATATCCCAAGTCTACTCAAACTCCTAGGTTTTACGGCCTACCTAAAATACATAAAGGAGGCATTCCTTTAAGACTTATCGTCGACGGTATCGGAGCACCTGCGCAAGAGTAATGTCTACATTTGGCTTATCTCGTGAAACCTTTAGTCGGCAAAACAGCCTCGTTCATCGAGAACGCATATGTCGTTGCAGCACGCTTAAAGTCGGTAATAATTGATGACAATGAAATAATGGTTAGCTTTGATGTGAAAGCTTTGTTCACCAACGTCGATACAACAACAACTAGCTAATCTGATTCCAGTTTGTCAGATCTCATAAACTTGAGCGTCCAGCAAATTATAAACGGTGTATCGATCTGCCTAAGCATAAACCACTTCGTATTTAATGAGCAATTACATAGACAAAAAGAAGGGTTGGTAATGGGTTCACCGATAACTCCAGTACTTGCGAACATGTATATGGAGCATTTGGAGAACAGAGCATTTAACATTGAAGGTCTTAAGCCAAAATTATGGTGGAGCTATGTTGATAACACACTTGTTATCATCAAGCGAGATCAGTTAGAGAATTTCTTCAACTATTTAAACTAAATAGACCCACGTATTACGTTCACAAAGGATGTGTTAATCTTGCACAGGCACACTTCCATTTTTGGACCGTTGAGCACAAAAAGTAGACGGGAAAATAAAAACTTCTGTCTACCGGAAACCTATCGATACAGATGCTGTACTATGATACACTTCCGCTCATCCAAGACAGGTCTTTAGGTTCATAGTTTGTTCCATTTTCCATAAGATAGAACTTCTTTGCAGCGACGAAAGAGACCTAAAACAGGCCCACCGTGAAGCCAGCCTTAGGCTCATAGATTACAGTTATCCAAAAATATTTGTAAAACGCCAATTGATTAAGGCCAAATACCCGTCAGAAAAACCTGAGAAAAATTGGCGAGATACAGTTTGTATACCGTATGTAAAATACACATCTGAAGCGATACGTAGAATCTTGAACCAGGCGGACATACGCGTAACTTATAAGAAAGGGAAAACTATCCGTTCGGTTCTGATGCACCTAAAGGATAAGACGCCTTTATTTAGCGTTACGAACAGCATCTACAGCATCAACTGTAAGGATTGTTCGATTGTATACATAGGGCAGACTTCCATGGAAATTCACACTAGAATCGCACACTGAAAAAGCCGTGGTCTGGAACAGCCTTACAGCGAGAGATATCAATCCCATTAGTGGAGTATATGCCTTGGAGGAGCAAGTTTTAGATACGGGCCACAGCGTCGATCTAGACAATGTGGAAATATTGAGACGCGGAATTAAACCGCATAGTGAACGCCTACATGCGGAGGCGGTCGAAATTGCCAAGGTAGGTCGACTTGCGGTCAATAAGGTTGATGGGTCAGAAATCTCCACAATCAGGCACTCGGCACTGATGCGAAGGTAAATAATTGTTATTCACCTTATGCCTACCAGTTAATTAAATTTTTGTTTTGGTTCCAAAATAGCTTAACCTTAGCTCCGTTAGTTATGTACTTTTACGCTTGTGGGCCGCTGTGTCAACTGACCTTGACCGTGTTCACTTGTATTAGATTGATGGGGATACACTGGTAGGAAAATCGACCACTGATTCTGGTCGATGCGAAACGTGACACACCTTAGGCGTACTATAGGCTGTTTATCGGTAAGGTCATATCATTGGTAGGGGGTTGACTATACTTAATTCATGTTCTCTATTCTGACGATCACCCTTGGTCTGACGAAGCTTCTGTGTCAGAAGGGAAATGTTACCCAAAACCTGCTCTAACCGATTGCACTCAAATTTCTTTGCATTGTTCAGTTCTATTTCTAATCAGTTTTAAAATGAATTATAGAT
>JACCGJ010004475.1:0-23914 GCA_013407085.1 Atriophallophorus winterbourni
GAACCAAGATTCGAAGGTGAAACCGCTTTCTGGTCGTAATTGAAATCGAAGATACTGTTGATGATTCTATCAACCACTGGGTTTTGTACGCCAGTCTTCTTGCCTTCAGAAATCTAACTCAGATTTTTCAAAAGTGTCTGGATCAAACGGGCTTTAGCATTTTCGAATTAGCGTTGCTGTTGCTAAAGTATTGATTTGAAGTATTGCCATTTCGAGTTGCTGGGTTCTTTACTTCTCATCGCCAAATTGTTATGATGGATGTGCTGTCGATGATGTAGCAGAGACTGTGGTCACCTTCTATCCATATATACGTTGTTCTAACCAAACAGCGAAAAATTAGTCCACAAATTACAAGAAAATAATAAAATAATTTTTTGCGTTTAATAATTGATTGAATAAATGTTTCCATTCTTTGATATCTAAGACATGCTGATGGTGATCAAATTTTTTGAAATGTTTGTACAATCAGATTGTGGTGTGTACAATCGCGAGGGCATTTTTAAGGTCACTTGTGTGCAAAATTATAGGTTTAACATAAATAAATTATTACAGTGTTTTTAAATGGCTTCTTGAGAACCAGTAATTGATCTGTTATATACAAGAATAAAACTGGCATTGCAAGAAAAAAATCAATGAATATTCCGTAAAGCACTGAAGTATAACGGATAATGTTAATCGAAAATGCGTGATGTTTTGTGATACATTGCGTTTTGATTGTTCAGAACGAATTACTTTTTTCTTCAAAATAAACTATTGTTTGTACGGTAGGCGAAGGGAATTTATTTCAGTAGGTTAAGGTCTTCTGTGGGCCAGGTTTAATTTTAATTCGCGCCGGTGTGAATTTTGTTTACACGCTGCCTAAAGTTTCGAAATTGTTTCATATTGTGTGTTCATCTATTGAATGTTTTGGATGATACAAAATTCTTCAATTGCTTCTAATCTAACTGCCAGTTGTGCAACCCAATACATGCCTCACAAAAAACATCTAGCCCAATTAAAGCTAGAAAATCGAAATTAGGTGTTAATCGTAGCTCACCATATTCGCTTTCGATGCGGAACTCAGTAAATGCCTTCAGTGTGATTATGACACTACCTAAAGAATATTGGAGAGCGCCTACCGTCGCGCTACTACCTCTAGAGGATGACTCGTGGTTGAGCTGCAGTTACTAGGACCGCGAAGACGAATTTGGATGCCAGTAGTTGTCATCCATTACAAAACCGAATGTTCTGTGTCCTGATGAAATAAAGCCTTCAAAAAACGCGGAGCAGCCTCGGGTATTACAGCGGACTCCTGTTTTATTAAAATTCTCAGATAGGAGATATGCATCTTATTTACTTGATAATAATAACATTTTGAAGAGAATACCAAAGTTTTCGAAAGTGGTCATGAAACCCAATTGGACGCCCATGCAACTGGAATTCAACTATAAAAACGCAATTTTGTAGTTTCTTTATATCATACAAAATATTGGTCAAAATTGTAGCTTTTATTGGTCAATTTTACAATTCTTTTTCTCCCATTTTGTCGTTCACGTTAATAACGCGATCATGTTGTGAATGTCTTGGTGTATCAAGAATATGTTATTATTGTTATTAATTTTTTTTATTTTCATTATTATTATTATTGAAATTAATATTATCCTAATTTTTTATAGAATCGTCTTTACAATATGAACGTAATCAATTTGAATCCGCTAGCTTTGCAATGTCTTATTTGAACTGGCACGAACGCAGTTAAATTAGCTCTAATATACGTTTTATGAAAATGCTTTATTTACTAGGTGACAAACAATTTATTAAGAGACCAATTAATAAGGGCAACATTCTCGACTTAGTTTTCAATTTAAATATATGTCTTACTAACTTGATGATATTGAGTTCTTTCTTCATTGAGGATTAAAATATATTATCTTTCTATTTATCATTCACTTACAAATATACTGAGGTCAAGACAATTTACCGATACATAGACAGAACATACTTTCAACAATTATATGGATAGAACGATGTTCACAACTCCTCCATTCCAATGATTTTCCAACTATATTCTATTGATTCCATTTGAAAATTATAGAGATAATTGACAGATCCATTATTCCTAAAAAGAGAAAAAAAACTATTATATACCACACTTCTATCTTTAAAAGATATCACTAGAACATTACGGACACCTAGTGTATTACAAACGATATGCTTAAAACTGAATGCCGATAATGAAGTCTGCAAGAAAACTAAGTTGATCCTGAAGCCAGACATAACAGGCATACCATTATCCATTTGAGAAAATGGTGGTGATGATTTTAAACTATATCTATTGAACTTTTATAAAACCTTAATTGGATCTGGAGTCTTCCTTTTAGAGTAGAAACATTCCGTTGTAACACCCATACATAAATCTGGTTCGAAGCACACGGTATGAAATGATCCCCGATAAACCACACAGCATTTCTATCCAGATTACTAAAACAGTGAAAAAGTTATCTTAAATCACGTATCTTAAAGTTTCTTCTCCAGAGATCTACACGGATTCATGAATAAAAGATCTCACATTTCATGCACGCTTGAATACCTTGACTATATTGTGACTTTCATTGAGCAAGGTTTGACAGTCGTAGTTTTTATTGTTAGAAATAACTAAAGACATTAATACTGTTCATCGTAAGTTATTATTATCGAAACCTAAATCTACTTCCCTGGCTAAAGTTTTTTCTTACTGATCATACGTACTCTGTTGAAGTCAATGGCCACAGATCTAGCAACTTTCCTATTTCTAGTGAGGTAATTCCAAGGTAGCGTATTAGGCCCCTTACTGTTTCCCTGACATATAAATGACATGCATAATGTCATTCCTTGTGTAGAAATCTTCTTATTCGCCGATGACATGAAAGTCGTTATTGCTTTACCAGCTAACCGAGCACAAATTTCATAACTAGACTGAACAATGTATTAGCTGCCGTTGCATATTATGCGACGAATAAATTTTCAATTTTCTTAACAGCAAAATCAAATTTCATGCATGAAAGATGCACTATACGAAATAATACATTTGGTAACACAATTAAATATAACGTGATAGAATCTCTGATAGCAACGTAGATATTGAAAACTAACTCAACATTAATAGACTCCATGGTTATTTCACGCATTTTAAAATTGGAATGATGGATTTTTGAATGATATTTTGTCATTCATAAACAGCGTCTTGGAATAAGTGGACCTATTCTGACTAGGCCCGTGCATTTGTTGCCCTTGATAGCTAAACCAGCTGCAGTGGTGACAGTTCAGTTCAGTTTCACAGGACAGTAAGTGGCTAACGAGCGTTTATATGAAAGATTATAATTCACAAGGGTTTCTCACTATCAGTAACATGGTTCAAAATTGTTTTAGTTGCGGTCTTGTTGTGGACATCTTCATGTTATTTTTGAATAATTTGGTGTTTTAGCAAGTAGAGCGGCAAGCAATGCTTGTTATACTGCGTTTAGGCAAATGTGGAGACGTCTCTGCAGCTTTCCACCTAGAGGAATTGTGGTCGGTCGATTGGCTCCTTAGTCACTATTGTGTTGTTCATACTGAAACGAACTGATTTGACCGAAAACCTTTTATATTCATTACCTTATACGAAGTAGTCGTGCGGCCTCTCTTGTAATAGTGCGTTCAATACTGAAAACCGTACATAAAATATATCGCATGTCTCGAAAGGGTCCAGCGCCTTGCAACTAGAATGGTTGATGGTCAGACAGGTAAAACCTATAAGGCAAGACTCAACGACCACAATCTGTTCTCGATAAAGAAAAGCCGGCTGCGAGGCGACCTAATAATAGTCTTAAAGATTCTGAGAGGTCTTACGGGTTATAATATGTCTGAACTCCATAAACGTGCCCCTAAAGCATCTACAAGGGGTAATTCTATGAAACCTCTCAAAAGTAGGTTCAGGTTGCTGCCACGTGAGCACTTTTTCAGCAACCGTGTGGTCAACTTTTGGAGCAAGCTCCCAGATTGTATAATGAACCTCTCACATGTGATGAGCTTTGAAAGGGAATTGGACGCGAAATGGCTTACCATATTTTCGCACATTGTCTAATAAAAAACTTCAAAAAACGTATTCTCATATTTTTTATCTCATATCTGTCTAGGCTTGGGCTATCTGACAGCATATTAGCTCACATGTAGTCTTGTAATATTTGAATAATCGAATAATGTTCAACCTGTACTAAAACCAGAAGTAGCAATCAGAAAAAGCAACTGATCTTCGACTTTCCTGGATCGTACAACCGGCCCGAACCTCATGCAATTCAAACCACAATCTCTCCTTATACCCTCCATTTTCTATTTTTTCCGATTCAAATTTGGAGATTTCATGTACAACCACAACCACCAACATTCGGAAGTAGTCAATTTATATATTTTTAAAAGGATTTTCTTTATTTTGTAAATTTATTTTACTGTGACAATTTAATTATCACGCACAACTCTTCCTCCATAATTTTTCTTCTTTTCTATTCTTTAAAATTTTTGCTCCAGAATTAATCACATCCTTTTTATTTGTATATCGAGATGCAATCTAGATGAAACTTTATTACTGTGCGACATTGATCGAAAATAAAAAAATTAACTTTCTTACCAGCTGTAAATTTACTATTCTTTATTGAACGGAGAAAGGTTCGAAAATTCCGCTTGATATGGTCATTTTTTACAATTGCAGCAGAAAAATGACTGCAATTATCACTAACAACAGCAATAGGAGCTTCTTCGCGGCTGAATACTTTTCGCAGTGCAAGCATGGTAAAACTAGAATTTGGTGTCTGCGTCCGAAAAACTTCAGGTCATTTTGAAAAAGAATCAATCACGACCAATGCATAATATTTGTTTGAAAATGGTCCACAATAATCAACATGAATGCGCTGCCAAGCTTCACATGCCAATGGACATAGTGTCTATTTAGATGCTTGTCGAAATAATTTATGATGACAAGTTTCACAAAAAATAGCAGTTTTGCGTATGTCTGCGTCTATTTCAGGCCACCAGCATGAACTTCTGCCTAAAGACTTCATTTTTTCTATTCCAAGTTGTTTAGAATGCAAATCATTCAGTACAACTTTACCCAATGCATAATAAACCATCAGGAGTCATTGAGAGTTCATCTCGTCTAGTAAAATATGATGCAAATTTCCTCAGAATATGTGAATTCCATTCTTTATTCAAAGCAGTAAAAATAGCACAGAAGAAGCAGAATTAACAAATGATGACTGACAGGAAGTGGTTGTACCAAAAGAGAATCAGAAGTATCATCAGGTTTCGCATCTGGTAGTGACTGGCGTGACAGGTAATCTACATGTTGAATGTGTTTAGCACTTCGATGTTCAATTGCATAATCATAAACACTGAGCGCTATGCTCCATCGTTGAACCATTGCGGCAGTACTTCTCGAAATAGAGTTACCAGAATCGTACATGAATTTTAAGGCTTCATGGTCAGTAACAATGGTGAAACGATGACCAAACAGGAATTTGTGTAAACATTGAATGGCCCAATAGGCAGCTAACTCTTCACAGTAGTAGTCAGTTAGCAAGAAACGCATATTAATGGATGTTCAATTTGTTCGATAACAGCACCAATGCCGTCGGGGGATGCATCAGTAATTACAAAGGAAGGAATTTTGGGATTAAATGGACGAAGAACTGCATCTGACTTTAGAAAGGATAATATGTTGCGTAAACAATGTTCATGTTCTTTTGATTGAAGTTGAAATAATGGTGAAGCTTTTAGACT
The DNA here is from genome assembly GCA_013407085.1 of Atriophallophorus winterbourni. Classification (NCBI taxonomy): domain Eukaryota; kingdom Metazoa; phylum Platyhelminthes; class Trematoda; order Plagiorchiida; family Microphallidae; genus Atriophallophorus; species Atriophallophorus winterbourni. The sequence continues at coordinate 5,770 of JACCGJ010004475.1, forward strand.
CAAATTTGGAATGAACCTCGAATAATGTTGAAATGCAACAATGAGATGTTTCAATTGTGTCATGTTCTCCGGAGACTCAGCATTGGTCAGTTGGAGTAAACGATTAGAATATGGTTTATAACCATTACCATCAACTAGGTTTCCAAGGCATTCAAAGTTCAAAACAGAAGTTCAACACTTTTTCGGATTAACAGCAAAATGTTTAGAAGTGAATTTATGAAACAGTTCCAATTAACGTTCATCATGAAGAGATCGCGTTGGCGCTTGCACGAGAACATCATCCTGATATACTTCAACTCCAACCACATCGCAAGTAATATCATTCATGACTTGTTGAAATATAGCGGGAGAATTGCACAAACCAAATGGTAAGAATTGATAACGAAATAACACAAATGGTGTATTGATGGCAATTAGCATTGAAGACTGATCGGTTAACGGTATTTGTAGGTAAGCATTTTTCAGATTAATCTTCGTGCATGTTTGCTTCATTAATCTAATATTTAATGTAAGACAATAATCGCCGTATATCGTTAGGGTCTTCCCACCAGACTTCAATGGTGTGAGAAGACTCAACATTTTCAATGATACTTTTAGAACATAGAAATTTCGAAGCTTTTTCAACAGTTTCCCGGAGTCCGTATGGAGTAAGGGGGCATTTGAGAAACAATGGGCTTCCTTCTGCTTCAAGCGATATTGATGGAATTCGCATTCCACCTGTTGCTTGCGAACATTCTATTATTAAATTTTTCAATCTGAAATATCTTCAGCCGATAGCAAAAGAGATAGACTAATTTTTAAAGCTTGCATCCCTTTCAAACCCGAGAATAGATAACCCAGGTTTAATAACAATGTATTTACAGGCAGTAGTATTGTTTTCATCTCGAATGGAAATCATACACGATCCAACAACAGGAATAGAATGTCCCGTAATGCCTTTTATGGTGTGGCTGGAAGGTTGGAATTTTGCATGGGGGGCAAAGTGCATTAGATCTCTCTGGGTAATAAGCGATTCAACGCTACACGTATCTAGAATAAAATCTGAGGATGCGCCGCTAGAAACACAAGAAATTGTTTTACGAATATGGCTACAATAGCAAGAAGTCGCTGCCAGAGATATTGATTTAAATGCACCATAAATATCGCTAACCTGAGCATTTCTTAAATTAGTCCAAAATGTTTTAGGAGTTCGACAAACGATTTGGATATGACAGGTTTTTCCGAATTTGTGACATCTGACTTGAAGAAATCGGCAAGTGCGGCGTGAGTGCAATTTGCCACATGACGCACACTTCTAAATTCTGACCGAATTGAAATTGCTATTAGCAACGCGACGATAATTCGTTGGATATTTGAACTGTTGCATCCTTCGCTCTTTCAGTTGATGTGTATTGAACATGACAGAAAATTCTGCTGGCGACAAACCTGTCGTTGCCACACGCGGATCTTGATACTGTTCACAGTGAGCTAGAACATATTTGAAAGAGGGTTCTAGCAGTTACAAGAGCTCATTCTGTAAAATGCTGCCATTAATTCCAGCAATGAGGGGATCTTTTAATTGCATTTCTAACAACTCACCGAAATCACATTTTGCTGCCTGAATTAAAAACTGTAGAATAAAACCGCGGATTCCTTGTTTGGGCTGCCGCAACATTGATTGATATTTTGCTCGTTCAGTTGCTTCAAAGTGTAAAGGTTTGATATGTTGAAATAATAGCACCTTCATAGTTTCGTATAGAAGTGAAATAGGAAAATCCGGATATGTCTAATTTTTAATAACATATATGCAGATTTTCCCACTAAATTCAGAAAATTAACAAACTTTTAATCATTTTCAGCTTTCGCCGTGTCAACAACTAAATTCCGAATCTTTCAAAATAAGCTTCAATTTCTCGCACATATGCATTTATGTCGAGAGTTTCCGACCTTAAATTTGCAATGAAGAATAGTTGTTCCCGACGCCAAATGTAGTATTTGAATAATCGAATAATTTCCAATCTGTAATAAATCCATAAGTAGCAATCACAATAAGCAATTGATCACGAAGTGTATTCGAATATCGCGCAATTGATTTATAAAATTTATAAAATGTACATGAATTAACAATCATTGATTGTCCTTAGTAAGATTACCACAAGTCTATGACTGTGGTGCACATTGCCTCGACTAAGATAATGATTTCATATATCATACATTGTTTACGATATTATTGCATTGCTTCCCGAATAGATGACTTCTCACCGTGCTGGTGAAAAGAACCCCTACCTTACTTGCCAGGTATCCGGAAAAAATAAAGTATGAAACGTACTAACTGTATACTCAAAATCGAAGTGCCGGGTGCTCAACTGCATACCGTCGAAGGAAATCTGGGCACGTGATTGGATTTTAGACACCTTCAGCCCTGTGCAAATTGAACGGAATTGATTTTATAGCTACGCTCAATCGAAAGGAAAAACCAGGGAAAACATTGGAGATTTAAATCTGGAGGACGGAAAATTAGCCGATACCGACCTGTCTAAGGCGAGTGCCTTCTCTAGGTTCTTCAGTGGCGTTCAAAGACGTGATAATTCGTTAATTGCTCCGTCTAGCTCGTTTAATCTTCTACCTGGCGCTCCTGCACTAGATGAGTTGTCCTTCATGGAATTCGAGGTGTATGAAGCACTTATCCATGTTCGCGTCAACAAAGCTGAGGGACCAGACGGTATCCACTCGATTATGCTAAAGAATCTTGCCCCAGTGCTTACAGAACCCTTATGCAAGCTCTTCAATTCATGCTTGAACATGGGAGTGGTTCCTAGTGAGTGGAAAGAAGCTATAGTCGTGCCAATACACAATGGTGGTTGTAGCTCAAGTGTTGGTAACTATAGACCTGTCAGCCTGACTAGCATCGTCTCGAAAGTAATGGAAAAACTGCTGCGTGACAAAATCTGTCAGCATCTTTGTCGGCATTCTCTGTTGAGTGTAACTCAGCATGGTTTTCTTAAGGGTAGATCCTACCTGAGAAACCTTCTTAGTTTTCTCAATACTGCCACTAAAGGATGGATGAAGGGAAGCCTGCCGAAGCCCTCTACCTAGACTTCAGCAAGGCTTTTGATTCCGTAAACCACCGCCTTCTAGAGATTAAGCTAGCAGCAAAAGGCATTCGGGGTAGTCTACTTGCTTGGATAAAGGCCTTCCTAACAGGTAGGACATTCCGAGTTAGGGTAGGATCTACGCTGTCTAATGAAACCGACGTAATCAGTGGTGTACCCCAAGGTTCGGTACTTGGTCCTCTTCTATTCCTGATTTTCATCGATGACTTGTCCTCTGCATTGAAGTTCCCATGCTTCATTTTTGCGGATGATGTTAAATTCATCGGATCAACGAACGAAGATACCTTGATGCACGACCTTGAACGGGTCATAAACTGGTCACATCAGTGGGACCTCCCACTTAACCTTAATAAGAGCCAACTCTTGTCAGCACTGGTTGATAAGATTTCAGTTCAGGTGTCGGGCAATTCTCTCACTGTGAGCGCCACACAGCGTGTTAAGGATTTGGGAGTACTAGTTAGGACGGACTTCAAATGGGAGGACCAATGCGCCGCTGCAGCTCAACGTGCTCGCAAAGTGCTCTTTCGGCTGAGATCCGTGTTATCCAGCAGAAGACCCGAGGTATTCCTGCCCCTTTACAAGGCATTAGTTAGGCCGCATTTAGAATATTGTGTCCAGGCGTGGTGCCCTTACTACAAGAAGGATATCGGTCAACTCGAAAGCGTACAGCGTCTCGCAACTCGCATGATTGAGGGTCAGCGAGGGAAACCTTACGCTGCACGCCTAAAGTCCCTAGATCTTTTTTCACTTACGCGCCGTCGTTTGAGATGTGACTTAATTGAAACCTTTAAGATCTTGAAGGGGTTAAGTGGCGTTAGCATGACCGACTTCTTTGCCTTAAGTCCTGAGCTGGGCACCCGGGGCCATTCACTCAAACTTGCTAAGGAGCGATGTCGGCTAGACTCCAGGAAAAACTTCTTCAGCCTCAGGGTGGTAAATTTCTGGAACCGGCTTCCAGAAGAACTTATATCCTGCAGTTCTGTCGTAAGTTTTGAGCAGGGTTTGGACCGCATCTGGGGTAAGGTTTTTCCTGAATTCTCCCCCTAATTTTTATGCAAGATTAGGTTGTTCACCATTTTTATCGTTGTTTGGTAAGTAAATAAATGCTAAAGTTCTGTTTGTTTAATACACAACTCTTCTTTAGCTGACCTCTCACCGTACTGGTGAGGAGAAATGTATTCTTATCTTTCCAGCATCATTCATTACGTGGTGCTTCCATAATACAACCCGGATAATCCCTTGGCATCGCGATCGTCGAGGATATCCAAACCACAATAAGAATAAACGCTTTGGCAGTGGTGGTTGCTTCTCTGCAGCTTTCCACCGAAAAAAATTCTGGACGCTCGATTGGCTCGTTCGCCACTTACTGTCCTGTGCAACTGAACTGAACTGAACTGAACTGATACGTTCAACTTGGTTGTATTTCCCAGCTTTACGCATAATCTATTTCCAAATCGCTGTTCTCTGACTTTTGCTGTAAATTGTTAATCAATTTATCGCATTATATACACATCGTAACTAAAATCAACATATTCTATTACGCTTTTGAAAATTTTCATATATATTCATTGTTATTTGAATTTAAAAAAATCAAACTATGCCTAAAGCTTCATATCCCTGCATTTCAAGTGAATGTGGTAAGAAGGTTGTAAAAGGCATAGCTTCTAATGTGTGCCAGAGATGGGCGCATCCAAAATGCTCTGGCAATCTTGCCAAGCATTATGAAACTTATTGTAAAATTAGTTTCATGGAATGGGTATGTTGGGAGTGTAAAAAAACGCCAGGGAAGTATACCTGAGGACCTCCGCTAGTATTTTGGTTGTGTTTTTTGAGCGAGTTCCGGCTGACCCAACACTCACGAAAGTGGTAGAAGACGACTGACAGAATGCATCGTTTTATTTACAGCTCATTCGTATATATATGTACAATTAATCAACTAGATGAACGAAAGTGAAGCCAAGCTACTGAAGCCAAGCTGCTATATTGATTCAAATCGGTGAATTATGTTCATTTGATTAAAAACCATCAATGCTTTCAAATCAGTGCGAGTTTTGGCGTGCCTAGATTGAACGACCTTGACACCTCCCCCTTCGAAAAAAGGACGTTCACCTTCTGTCTATGTACGCCTTGTTTCTTGGATCAATTTGAAATGGTTGAACCATTGTTCTTCTTCGTGTTCGGTATCTTCCTTCTTGTGTCTCGTCTGTGCGATGTTGTTTAGCAAGACGGTTGTCGACTTTTTGCCATTGTTCATCAGTGCTGATAGGTTCATTTTGAGCAACATGCGGTGCCAACGCATGGGAATCGTTATACTGCTTTCGTGAACCACGAGATGCGTTTTTCTGTGAAGCATTCGCCTTCGAGCCACGTGGACCACCTGTACCGCAAACCGGTTCCTTTTTATAGTCGCTTGATCTTGTGAAACGGTCACGTAGAAATTTGCTTTCTTTATAGTTTCGGGAATGGTTTTCGCGACGATTACCTTGCTGCCTGTTTGGTTGTTCATTACGAGCGTCGATTGTTCTTGAAAGCCTAGCAGTGTTTGAAAAGATTGAGTTGGGAGTTGTCTGCGTTGTAGAATCATTGTCACCTTGAAGCGATTCGTTCCGGATATCGTAACCATGTTTGCGTATCAACTGTCGACTTGTTCTTGATGAGGAATTTGTCTGGCACACAGTTGCAGGTTTTGTTGAACACAGATCTTTTAAAGGCACACTAAGTAAATTCAGTCGTTCGATCCAATCAATTCCAAGCAAATCAAGTTTATCATGAGGCGTCAAGTAAACTAAACCAGTTGCTTTCTCACCATTGAATTCAATCTTACAAGTAAGTTGTCCGTCAATCCGCCGTGGTTCACCAGAGGCATTTCGCACATTCATTTCCGTGGGATAGACTGTTGGACAGACAATCTGCTTCCACGTTGAGCGGGAAATCAATGTGACGTCTGAGGCGGTGTCAATTTGCAACGAAACGGTCTTGCCATGAATTCTCACTGCGACGTATTTCCGTCTGCTTGCCAAATCTGCTTCAAAGGTTGCAATGACAGCATTGATTCTGCCCCAGTTTTCATTCGATTTTGGATTATGAAGACTGTTTGCTCTGGTCCTATAGTTTTTTTTGCAATGTGACTTTCTGTGACCAATGCGATTGCACCTGCGGCACTTATAGGTTCTGAACGGACAATCTTTCGAATAGTGCCATCGACCGCAATTCCAACAGGCACTTTTGGGAGGACTTTGTGAACTACTGTGTGCTACTGTGTTCTTGTACACTTGAGGCTCTATTTTCCCTCCGGCGCTTTCAATCAACTTGGTATCATGCTTGAGGTTCACCATTCTGTGACATTCGGCTGCAATGTCTTGAAGGTTCATCTCCGGCTCGTGCTCCAGTCTGCTCAGAATTTTTGTTCTAACGTCTGCGTCTGCTGGCGATTGAAGACTGCAAACGAACATTAGGCATTTGAACTGATTTGATGTCATCGAACCGAGCTTGAATCTTTCGCACTCTCGATTGATGATAGCAGCATGGGTAGTGTAGTCGTCTGTTGCTTTTTTCATCAGTTTGAGACATTTGTAACGAATGCTGAATAAGGATGATTGTTCGCCGAAGATTGTCGTGAGTGTTGCAATGGTTTCGTCAAAGCTGAACTCTCGAGCACATTTTGGAAGAATGTAGTTAGTGTAGCGTTCGTGCTCAACAGGACCAAGTTTTCTCAACAATAGGCGAACAAGCCATGCATCACCTTGACCTGCTAGTTCAACTCGGAAAACGTCTTCGTATTTCTGAAACCAAGCATTGAATGTTGTTCCCGATTCTGCATCAAAATGGAACTCTGTGATGGATGCTGCGATTGAGTCAATTGATTGCTGCTGTGTCTGTTCTTTCTGTTCTTCTTTGATATTCAGCTTCTGAGAAAAAAGTTCAATGAGCTGCTTCTGTGATTTTTCGAACTACGCTTGCTGTTGCTGGAGTAATGCTTGCATTTGCTCAAAGCTGATAGCCATTTTCCCGTCGCCAAGTCTGTTGTGTTTTTTTGGGAGCGAGTTCCGGCTGACCCAACACTCACGAAAGTGATAGAAGACGACTGACAGAATGCATCGTTTTATTTACAGCTCATTTGTATATATATGTACAATTAATCAACTAGATGAACGAAAGTGAAGCCAAGCTACTGAAGCCAAGCTGCTATACTGATTCAAATCGGTGAGTTATGTTCACTTGATTAAAAACGATCAATGCTTTCAAATCAGTGCGAGTTTTGGCGTGCCTAGATTGAACGACCTTGACAATTTTAAACAATGTTGGGACAAATAGTAGGAGTTCTCCGTTGTCCTACGCCGAGGTCGTAAGAATAAGAACAACCCCGTCAACAAAACCCGGCCCTGCCCGCAGTACCATCAATAAGAATAAAAAAGCAACACAGGAGGGAAAAAAGAACCCAAAAAAGAAAACCGTCGATAACAGTAAATGTCCGGTAATAACACAGCAAGCTAACTACGTTGCTTTAGAAAGGCAAATAAAAGCCTTAGCTGAGCAAGTTAGTAAGCTTGCAGCACCCCACAAAATGGCGGAAACGAGGCCATCTCGTACTCTCCTCATATTAAATAGGGAAGAGCCGCTGATTCGCGAAAGCAAATCCCGGCGCCAAATGGACCGTTCCAGGGTTCAGGATATTTTGCGCATGGCAGGGCTAATTAACTGCCAGGTAAACAGGGTCGATCGTGTAGGCCGGTGGAACCCAACTGTAAATAGCGCTGGTCCGATCTTGGTAGAATTCATGAACCAGCAGGACAGGGATACGCTTCTTTTAAAAAGTGCTCAACTTGATCGCTACACAAATGGGCGATTCAAAGTTGCCCAAGATAAGGGGCCTCAACCACATTTTCATGGAAAGCGTTCAAAAACGCCCATGACTGGCTTGAAAACTCCCATAAAAGGTATCAACCTTAGCCACCATAAAATGTTTAAGTCATCTGCGGTAGTTGTCATTGAACATGTACTCCAAAATGGGCCGCCAGTAGAATACGAGCGCATGAAAAACTCGCTTTTCAGTAAGCTTCTGAACGAGGAAAATCTATGTACAACTGCCATTAGGCCGGTGCAAGCTCGTTCGCAAGGGCAGTTTAGCCACTTATCAACTTCTCCGGTTTCAAAAAACGGGGTGCTCCCACCCCGAGTAAAGTTAGTTTAAAATGTGCGCAGAATAGAAATACCCGTGTACTGTACACAAATGCTTGCAGTATACGTAATAAATGGGGCGAGCTGCAGCTTGCTGCACTGGAAAACCAGGTCGACATAATTGCCATCTCTGAATCATGGTTGAAACCAGATGATCATGTTCCGTCATTTGTATCAACTAAGTATTCCATCTATCGTCAGGATAGGGATACTGGTGCTGCGGGAGGGGGAGTGGCAATTATGATAAACGAAGATCTCCCCCACAGTGAGACATCGATAAAGATCGCTTCTCACTCAATCCAACTAACATCGGTATTTCTTACTGTCTCTAGAAGAAGACTGGCACTTGCATGTGCTTATAGAAGCCCGACCGCTTCATCATTAGACGACCAATTACTGATGGACACATTGGAAGTACTAAAAGGGCAATGCAACGCATTACTAATTGTCGAAGACTTCAATCTCCCGGGCATTGATTGGCGTACTGAAATTTCTTCACCAGGGTCAGTTGAGTCGCAATATCTAGACTGGTTTCATGTCGGGGCCTTTTATCAACATGTCATGGAACATACAAGGTTTAGGACAGGACATACTCCGTCAACTTTAGATTTGGTTCTATCGTCTCATGAAAGAGATATTTATGGAATCAAATACCTTTCGCCACTAGGCAAGAGCGACCACGCTGTAATTCTTCTTGACTGGACTTAAGTGCATCCTAGTCCCAAAGTAAAGATGTCCCGCAACTTTGGTCGAATGGACATCGTCCAACTACAAACTAAAGCAATGAATCTAAGTTGGGAACCAGACGAATTAGAACCTAGTGTAGAAATCAGGTGGAATATTATAAAAGGGCACCTTTTACAACTACAGGATAATTTTGCTCCTCTACAACCAGTGAGAACGCGAGGAAAACCACCCTGGTGGAGCGCGTCTATTCGCAAGGCTATTAGATGTCGTGACCGTAGCTGGAGGGCGTACAAATTCTGTGGAACTCACAGATCTAGACTGCAGTACATACAGACCAGAAATTCAGCTGTTGCGCTGCAAAGGAAAGCTAAAAGGGACTTCGAATCCCGACTTGCCAAAAAAGCAAAGATTAACTTGAAAGCTTTTTATGGCTATGTTCAGTCCAAGCGATCATTAAGAGAAGAAATAGGTACGTTAGTGCTGGACGATGGCAATACGGCTTTGACTGCACCGGAAAAAGCCGATGCGTTGCATTCATTCTTCTGCAGTGTTTATCGGCGCGATTCAGGTAACTGTTTAGAAACTCACGAGTGCAGAGCACCTCCCTTTAGCTCGGTGGAGGTTAATCAGGAAATAGTCACCACAGTTCTGTCGCAGCTAGATAAAACTAAATCAGCTGGCCCCGACGGTATACATCCGGCTATTCTTCAACCGCTCGCGAATATAGTTAGCCTTGCAATCAGAAATCTTTTCGAAGCTACCTTACTCCAGGGTATACTACCGGATGATTGGAAACGAGCGGCGGTAATAGCCATATACAAAAAGGGTCCAATTTCGGATGTACGCAACTACAGGCCAGTAAGCCTGACAAGCATTCTTTGCAAGTGCTTGGAAAAAATCATTCGGCACCAGGTATGTAAACATTTGGTAGCCAATTCCTTACTATCCGATGCCCAGCACGGATTCTGGAAAGGAAGGTCCTGCCTAACCAATCTTCTAAGCTTTCTGGACGAAGTGACATTACGCCTCGATGAAGGGAGAGTAGTCGAAGTCTGCTATCTTGATTTTCAAAAGGCATTTGACTCGGTGAACCATAGGTACCTTCTGCACAAACTAAGTATGTGTGGCGTCACAGGTGACCTACATCGATGGTTAGACAGCTTCTTAACTAATCGCACTAACTATGTTAGAATTGCAGGGGAGTGCTCGCAGGAATCACTGATTCTCAGTGGAGTGCCTCAAGGCTCGGTGCTTGGTCCATTACTTTTTCTTATTTTTGTAAACGACCTGGCAGCGTGCTTGAGTTCACGCTGCTTCCTGTTTGCTGATGATGTTAAGATCCTAGGAACCGACAGTAGAGATACGCTTATCTCTGATTTAGAAAAAGTAATCGAGTGGACAAAGACCTGGGACTTGCCACTAAACCTGGGGAAGAGCTGTCTTCTGACGACTGATTTAGCGACAACCCAACTAGAAGTTGGAGAAGGAACTATCAGAATAGCGGCTGCTCAGAAAGTGAAGGATCTTGGCATTACTATAACAGGCGATTTTAAATGGGCTACTCAATGTGCCGAAGCTGCAAACAAGGCTCGCAGAGAATTGTTCAGACTTCGCTCAGCGTTATCTTGCCGAAAACCTTCAATCTTCATCCCCTTATACAAAGTAGTCGTGCGGCCTCACTTGGAGTACTGCGTTCAATCCTGGGCACCGTACTTAAAAAAGGATATAGCATGTCTCGAAAGGGTCCAGCGCCTTGCGACTAGGATGGTTGAGGGTCAGGCAGGTAAAACTTATGAGGCTAGACTCAAGGACCTCGGTTTGTTCTCACTAAAGAGACGGCGGCTGCGAGGTGACCTAATAGAAGCCTTCAAGATTCTAAAGGGTCTTACAGGTGATAATATTACTGAAATCCTTAAACTTGCACCTAAAGCAGCTACAAGAGGTAATTCCATGAAACTTCTTAAGAGTAGGCCCAGGTTGCTGGCACGTGAGCACTTTTTCAGCAACCGTGTGGTCAACTTCTGGAACAAGCTCCCAGATTGTATAGTAAGCCTCCCAAATGTGTTGAGCTTTAAAAGGGAATTAGACGTTAAATGGTCTATCATATTTCCGCATATTGTCTAATAAAAAACTTTATAAAAAAACAAAAAAACGTATTTTTACATTTTTATCATATCTGTCTAGGCCTGGACAACCTGACAGTAAATTAGCCCACATGCAGTCTATGACTGTGTTTCACTTTACCTCAACTAGGCTAGTGATTTCATACACCACACATTGTTCACGCATATTATTGCATTGTTTCCTGAATAGCTGACCTCTCACCGTGCTGGTGAAGAGAAACCCTACCTTACTTTCCAGATATTCGGAAGCAAGAACGTGTGAAAAGTACGAACTGTATACTCGATATCGAAGTGCCGGTGCTCAACCGCATACCGTCGAAGGAAATCTTGGCGCGTGATTGGCTTTTAGCCACCTTCAGCCCTGTGCAACTTGATACTGATACTAGACTAATTCCCCTCATTTTTATAATTAAAAAAAACACAAAAATATTCGAAATTTTTTTTGAAACACAAAAAAGAGTTTCTTTTTTCATTTTTTCGCATTTGTGTAAATAAACTGCTGTCCATCGTCTTTTCATTCGATTGGACATGCAACATGCATAACTCTCTCACCTTTCGGTGATGAGACATCTCCCATCTTCCATTCACAGTTACACACGCCTGTGTTACTTACGAATCAACCCTGGTAGTGGTGGGTGTTTTCAAGCACACCTCCGAAAGAATCTGGGCACTCGTTTCGACTTGGTCGACTATCGCCCTGTGATACTGATACTGATACTGATACTGACCTTCGAGTTGAATTTAAGAGCACTGTTTTAAAATTTTTGATGTCGGAATTTGCCGAGGCCGATAGCATTTCACTTAAACGGTTAGCACAAGAAAGAAAAGCATGGAGAGCTGACCACCCATTTGTATGCAATGTTTCTCTTAATTATTGTGTTTTTCCAGGGATTCGTGGCAAAACCGGAGAAAAAAGCTGATGGCTCTTTGGATCTAATGACATGGGCTTGCAAAATTCCCGGAAAGGAAGGGGTTAGTTTCTTTACTTACTATATTCTTGTAGACACTGTGGGAAGGTGGTCTTTTCAATCTTAAGATGTACTTTAAGCCGGACTACCCAACGTCTCCTCCAAAGTGCAAATTTGAACCGCCGTTGTTTCATCCAAATATTTTCCCATCTGGGACTGTATGTCTATCTTTACTGGATGAAGAAAAGGATTGGCGACCAGCAGTCACTATCAAACAGGTAAATTAATTCCAACTTTAACTTCAGATTCTTCTCGGCATTCAATTTTTGTTGGATAATCCGAACGCAAAGGATCCCGCGCAAGCTGACGCCTACACGTTATACATGCAAAATCCCAAAGAGTACGAAGTTCGCATCAAAAAGCAAACGGATGCTTTCCGAAATCCAAATATTTAAAGTGTCAAACGCTCCATATATCGTCTAATCGTTTCATTTTTGTATATATAGAGTACTCTCACTGTTCTTCTTCTGAATCGAAAGCAGAAGGTATAAAATCCCGTTTGAGCTTCATCACAGTAATAGACATGGGTGACTTCTGCTGACAAGCCAAACCCTGAGAGTAGAGGAACACCACTATATCACTCCGGGGATCAAGTCCATCCGTCTCAACAAATGCTGATCCAACGCGCTTTTGAATAGCTGTTCAGATGGTAGAGACAGGAGTTCTTTCGTAGAGAGTTCAAAGTGTTCACCACTCGCGTTGATAGCGTGCTCGCATTACTCAGTTTCAGCCTTCTAGGCTTCTGCAACTTAGAGTCATGTCCACGAGTCCTCGACTCACCTACTAATCGGTGTGTCAGGAGCAGGTCATATCTTTCCCTTCGAAGCGCTAGGGGGTAGAGTTTCAGCAAGCTCCTCCTATCCTCGTACGCGAGTTGGCGCATTCCATAAACCATCTTAGTGCCCCTCCTTTGTACCCTCTCCAAGGAGTCGCATTTGCCTTTGGACGGAAGAAATGCAACAGGCAGCCCATATTCCAACAGAGGACGAATGTACGCAGAGAAAAGTGTCTGGAACATTTGCGGGGTAATGGACGCAAAGGAACGCCGAATCGCCCATAGCATCCTGGTAGCGCTGCCTATTCTCCGACAAGTGTCAGCCTTCGACTTCAAGGAATCCATAACCAGAATCCCTAAGTCTTTTTCGACCGTCACCGCTCTAATAGGCTTACCTCCAAAAAAGTATTCACCACCAGTGTCATCGGAGTTTATGCGCATGACCACTGTCTTGTCCTCATTGATAGGCAGTGACCAGCGATGTGTCCAATTGACTAAGTCATCAACTGCTTGTTGCAGTTGCTTGTGCCCATCGCAGGAACTGACAGAGGCCCACAGTTTCAGATCATCCGCGAATAAAAGACAATCGATCGCTACCGCGTCCGGAATATCATTCACGAAAACTTTGAATAACAATGGGCCAAGGACAGATCCCTGCGGCACTCCGGAGCCTGCTATCATCTCTGAAGACAAAACTCCATTCACCTCGACACGGTTTGACCGCCGTGATATGAATGCCTCGATCCATTTAAGTAGACAACCCTCGAATACCCAAACCCTCCACCTTGACGAGCAATCGGCGGTGGTGCACGCGGTCAAACGCCTTACTGAAGTCGATAAAAATGACATCGACCTCTTGACCAGAATCAGTCAAAGCACACCAACTTTCTCGCGCCAGGAGCAGATTGCTTACGCATGAGCGATTTTTGGTGAATCCATATTGTTGTGGACACCAACGCCCACACTCCAAAAGAAAGTGCTCTAATTTCCTTTTGATCAGCTTCTCTAAAATTTTACCGATCACAGAAGCCAATGTGACCGGCCTGTAATTGGCGGGACTACTGGGGTCCCCACTCTTAAACATAGGTTTAATAATACCCTGTTTCCATTCTTGTGGCAAGACCCCTAATGTTAGATTTTGTAAATAACCTGGCCAGCGGAACGCACAACACTTCTGATAGTGCTCGTAAAACCAACGGATGAATACCGTCTGGTCCTGGCGCGGATTGTGTGTCTAACTGTTCCAACAGGTGTCTAACAGTCTCTACATCAAGATCAGACAACACCTCACTGTTATTAGAGACAGAAGGAGGATCACTGTCTTCCAGACAGTACACGCCATGGCTTCAGCTTTCAAACCATCCTCAGTAATGTCTACCCCATTAGTATCTATCAAATTAGGAATATATGGCGACGCCTTTGTGCGGCGTCGAATGTATGCGAATAGCCGTTTTGGTGCACAAGTAGACTCGTCAACCAATCGCTGCTCGTACAACATACGTTTTCTGCGTTTTAATGCCGTACAAAGGTTTCTAGCTTGCCGATAATTGTCATAGTCAGTGGCATTTTTCCGACTTACGAATATCGACCAGAGCTTTTGACGTTGCCGCAAAAGTTTCCTTATCTCCTTATCAAACCAAGGTGGACCTTTCGCCTTACGACGACGTGTGGACAACGGAACAGCCACCTCAATAACTGTCAAAATGTTATTACGGATCACCAGCCAACAATCTTCAACATCAGCTGCTTGATCGAAAGACCAATCGAGGGATGAAGCAACATCCCGTAACCTACCCGCGTCTGCCTTCCAAAAATTCCTTCTGGGAATTGGATCTGGTACCCAGCCAGTGTTGCGTTTCCACATAAAACTTAAGGTGGCATGGTCACTGCAGCCTAATGGAGCTTCAGTCCGAAGCTGAGTAATATCGGACCGCGTGGGAGTGAATACCAAGTCCAAAATGGACTCACACCCAGTAGGGCCTACTCTGGTCGGATGGGAAACGTGCTGCACGAGGCCCACATCAACCACAGCGTCCAATAAGTCCCGCTAGAATGACCCAGAACCTTCATCTAGCGAAGTCCAATCAATACTAGGAGCATTGAAATCCCCCATAATCATGCTGAAAGCGAGCCAACACTGCGACGGAAATATGTTGTTGGAAATATAAGGCAACCCCACCACCGATTTTAGCGTCTGTTCGATCCGAGCGAAAGAGTCTATATCCAAGTATGGCCAGCTCGGGATCATCCTGCTCAGGTGAGAGCCAGGTTTCCGTCACCGCAATGATCGCTGGAGGGTCCCATCTAATCCGATCACAGAGTTCATCCAGTTTGTTTCTCAAGCTCCTCGCATTAAAATATATCACTTTTAAAGATCCAGATCCCTCCGAATGCATATCGTCAGAGGTTGCCAACGAACTTTTGGCTTCATCCTCACAACCCGAAAATCCACAATGCGCAAGTTAGTTTCACCTGCGGCTCTGCGCTCGCTAATTTCCTGAGTAGCTTTTCGCATCGTCACACGATCTTCCGGAGAAAGATCACGCAGGAGTCGAAGTTCACTACCCTTTAACCTGTAACCCCTCTTTAGCAGTAAGGTCACTTGCTCAACAGAGTCTAACACCATCTTTAACGGTCTTGGGCGATCTCCTGGCGCTGGCCTGCGGCCTAGACGAAACGCTGTGCGTACCGTTACACCCTTTTCACCTTCGCCGAAAAGGGGGGCAAGAGCAGAATTTAAGAACTCGCGTTCCTGTTTAACCCTGTCTATCGCCAAAGCACCTGTTTGCTCCGGCGCATTGTGAAGAATGAAGCAAGATTGTCTACTCTCAACAGTCGTAAAGCTCTGGTGTTTCTTCTTTATAGTTTGATCTAGCTTTGATGGTTCCTGGACCTCTTTGGCCTCAAGAACGTTCGTTTCACCGGCGAAACTAATTCCGTTTTTGGAACCGAGTAAAGACGAGGAAGCCACTTCCTTATATTGGACATGATAGATCTGAAGTTAAAATCTTTGAATCAGGTATCCCGCATAACATTCTAATTCATAATTTTTACACGAAAGTTTATCTCTGAATAGAATATACATGTAAACTGTGGTTATAGTTTAAGCTTAATTTCTCATTTGATTATAGATAAAATTAATAAATTTTTATGCTCACACAGTATGCACCTCAGACCTCACGATTTTGCGAGTAGTCGCTTACAAAGTAAACAAAAACCTAACGCCAGTAAGCATAAGCATACCGAATTTCTAGAATTTAATGAGTATTTGATCGGGTATTTGGTCGCTTAGCTGCTCTTATTTACGTGAGAAAAATTCTGATACTGTTTTTCGATTACTGTTGAGATTGAGTCTCTTTTGGCGGTCCGCAGGTTCTACAACTATTAGAGTCGATTAGGTAATTACAGAAAGCGATGGTACCTTAATCACCAACAGGAAGCGTCGTTTTCAACAAATGACGAAGGTAATAAATATACGACAGATATTTCAAGAGCTGAAATTGTAGCAGACCTTATGATTCGTGCGACACCGCCAAACTACCCGATATTATGCAGGACGCTACCTAGAATGCAATGCTCGGCAGTATCCCCTACTTAACGCTCTGGACACCACATTCTCCTGGATGGGATGGCATTTACCTCATCATACTCAAACACCTAGCTCCAGTAATTTTCCGCTATCTGGCTGGTGTATGCAAGAATTCACTTGGTAGGTGAACTATTTGTCGAATGGAGATGTGTTTTTACGCCATTTTACAAACGGTTACAGACAGACCAAATAATTACCGACCAGTATGCCTCGCTTCTGTTCTGTTAACGACAGGAAAAAAACTAGTAAAGCGTAGCATGTTTATCATTAGGGCATACTTGCGCCTGCACAGCATGAGTTTGTCAGTGGTCAACCATGCATACCCAACCTCTTGTCCATAAGAAAGTCCTGGAGCTAGAGACAATAAAATATCGGTCAACGTGATTTTTGAAGGCGTTCGACCATGTCAACCGTCGAAAGTTGCTGCATCGATTGAGAGCATATGAACTTAGAATCTCACCTTTAAAGTGGCTTGCAATTTTCTAACCTATCGTAAGTGGGCTGTATTAATCAACTGGATCCACTCTAACTGGAGAACGGTATGGTATGGTATGAAAGCACAAGCCTGATCCAGGTAAAGTGCCGCACAGTCAGAGACTGCACGTTGGCTGAGATACTGTCAGGTTGCCCCGGCTTAGACAGACGATAAAAAAATAGAAATGGTAGTGAGACTCATACGTGTTTCAGCATGCAGCTCACTACTGGTGGCCAATCAATTTAGCACGATGTTAGCCGCACAGCACAGGAATACTGCACGATTGTACATCACTGTGTGGAGAACGGTAAGTAGTGGTGTACAGCAAAGCTCAGTACTAGGCCCTGTTTTTTTACTTTACGGTAATGATATAAAACGAAGTCTACAATCACGTTACTTCTTTTTGCGGATGATCTAAAAATATAGCACACATTTGTGTTATCAAGTGATCATGGAATACTACAAGACGATATTGATGCCATCTGCAAATGGTCATTACGCAATGAACTTCCACTGCACGCTGCAAAAACGAAACATTTGATAATGACAGTGGCAAACTGTTTGATTATTATTATTTTAATAAAATAAAGATCCAGAGTTGTATGGAGACCCGCGATCTGGGTACGATTGTGTTCCACTTTTAAAACCGCATCAAACACGGCTTATATAAGATCAAAAGCCTTAAGTTGCCTAGGGGGCACTAAGAAGAACTTTTGCTGACTGGCCAATTCGAATGATGAAACTACTCTTTAACACATACGTTCGACCAATCCTTGGGTCCGGTAGCATGGTGGAATTTCCCTGCACGACAGCCGAGGAGAACCTTCTTTATCGGATTATTCGGAAAGAGTATCCTGACCTCAAATCGGCTTTTCCAGTTATCACTGATCGTCGAACAAAGGGTCCTTGATTCTGACTATGTGAACAAAGAACCGATGGTCTCGCACATTGGTATAGATTTTCACGATGGGCTACTGGAGCATGGAACACACTTATGGTTGTTGTGGTTGAAGCTCAAAGCTTGTCAGTGTTCAAGGATGGTATCGGCTAGTTTCTATGGTTCCAAATGGAAGCCTGTTTTCAAAGCCACATTCACTTCTCGGGATATTCAAAACGATGCTATTTCATTTTCGTTCAGCTGAACATTTTTCGTTAACAAGTTTGCTGGCCAGCATCAGTTGGCCCGTTGCCTGGTACTTCGTGTTTTATGCTCTAGCTATTTAATTTGACGCCACTAACTGAATCGGAAATGCAGTTG
>JACCGJ010004476.1:0-14478 GCA_013407085.1 Atriophallophorus winterbourni
TCTGAAAAGCAAGTTGAGACACAAAGACTGAACTGCGGGGGCTCCCCTCTACCTGGCTACCCGACCCGTGTACCTGCGCGACCCATGACAGCGACTAAACGATCAAATGTTCGGTGGTATCTCTAGGGTTGGCAGACCCGAAGACCCGCCTCCCACCTATAACATTTGCCTCCAGTGTAATCAACGTTCGTCTCCGCATGCAACTGGCAGACTGAATGCTCGGTGGTATTTCTGGGGTCAGCAGATCCGAAAACCCGCCTCCCACTTTAAGCACCAGCCCTCCGGCCCGACACCCCAGGTACACCCTATTCCCCTCCCTGCCGGTTCTGCCACCGTACCCTACAATAAGCTCATGCCTGATATCCTACCCGAACGAGCCTTATGTATTGCATACTCAAACAGCGAATTTTTGCGCCATCTAAACAAGTCGAAATTACAAAATATTGTATCCGGGTTTCCAAACATAAATGGTTCATCAGGTATACAACCGAACGGTTTACGCCAATCATACGGATTGTCATGCTGACCATACGTCGCCCCAATTAAAGCAGATTTAGTGTCATGTGAACCAGGACTACTTTTCATTTGGGCTGATTTGGTGTCAGGTGAGCCAGGTGTGCTCTCCATCTGATCCGAATTATTTTCGGGAAATTCTGTCACAAAATCCGACTGAGCTAATTCAGTGTCAAGTAACTCAGCTTCCCGAGAACAACCGACAATACAAACGCCAACATTCATCTCATCCCACCACAGAAATCGTAACGCCGATAAATTTTTGTCAGGTACTTTAACTTGCATGAACATTTCCTGAATGTCTGCAGCTAGAGCTACCAGACTGATCCTGAAGCGCAAATGCACGGTAACCAGATTCGCTGTTGTATCAGGACCATGGCACAGCATATCATGCAGTGGAAACTCATGAAATTTGGCAGCACAATCCACTACTACGCGAAGTTTTTCTGGTTTTTTGGGGTTCAACACAGCGTGATGAGGTAGATACCACAAGGGCCGAATACTCTCGGCAACATACGGTCCAACCTTCCTCGCATACCCCTTGGTCACGTTGGCATTCATCACTTCTGTGTATTTTAGACAAAATTGAGGGTCTTTTAGAAAACGCCTCCTCAGACGTTCTAATCGTTTGAACGCGACTGACCGTTTACTGGCAAGTTTGGGGACACTATCCTTCCAGGGAAGAGGTACGACGTAATGACGATCGACTAGCCTTGATTCTTTCTCCACTAGCTGAAGTACCTTTCTATCTTCGACGGAAGGGGAGTTCCTAATGCAACTCGAATCTTCAAATTCCGAGTCGTACATTCTTCTCAACAGCGATTCTATTTCACAAATTCCGCCAGAGAGCAGATTGACCGGGGCTGTTTTATGCGCTTTATAGTTCGTAGGTCCCAACAACACCCAACCGAGTATGGTTTTTACATCATATGGCTGTTTACGAGCACCCAGTCGTTGTTCGATTGCCTAATGTGATTCAGGGAAGTCACATCCAATCAAGATAACTATAACTACGGTTTGTTTCCTCAAATACCACATCCTTGAGATGGGACCATCGACCTGCTGATTTTGAACGAGGCCGCAAGTTCGCGAGGGGCATGATTTCATCAACGACCAAAGCCTTGTTGATGTCAACTATCTCAAGTCCATTTAGCGATTCCAAATTGAACTCACTAGCAAGCTCGCGAGCGGAAATTGTACCGTTCATCGTCTTAATGCGAGTTTCTGAAGCTTGTATCTCAAGTCCAAGTTTTTCAGCGACTTAACGACGAACGACTGTCGTATAAGAACCAGAATCATAAAATGCGTATGCTTCCAAAAAACCTCCAGGTCCTACCAAGCGAACAGGTAATACACACATAGAGACAACTTGCCAACAGTTCGTCATGCTCACTATTTTGCTTTCAACGTGAGATTGGACCTTAGGTTCCCAATGCAGCAATGTGTGGTGAGGAGCCTTACAGCCAACGACCTGACATGAATTAGTGACACGACAAAAATTTCTGCCATGATCAGCCTTCAAGCATTCGAAACACAAGTGACACTGCTTCACCTTTTTCCAACGTGTCTCGCAGTCAGCGGTAATGAACTCTTTGCAAGATGCCACTCCATGAGTACCCCTACTGGTTGGGCATCGTGGATTTTCAATCTTTCTTGTGTCGTATGCACGCCACTGAGCAAAGTTTTGCTTTTTATTCAGGACTGGTTTATTACCAGTTTCACTCGTGTAAGCGTTCTTACCCTTACGATTTTGCTCCACTAATTGGCCACACCGGCTGTTAGCAACCTTTGCCCGTAGACTGATAAAGCACATCAAATCCGCGAAATTTGGCTCTCGGCCTTCGCAGGTACGCTGCTCGACGTTTTTAGCCCACTGCCGCTGTAGATACAGAGGAAGTGTGCGGACAAAGCGTTCAAGGACCATCAATAAATTGAGGTCCGCAGTGTAGTTCATTTGCTCTAAAGCAATTAGGCAATTACTCATTTTGATCACCAGGTGTGACAATCGTTGTGGACTGTAAGGTGCTGCTTCAAACTCACTGAACAGTCCATCCAGCATGGATCTCGCTATTGTATGCGGTTGCCCAAAAAGGTCCTTCAGGATTGATCTTGCCCGATTATACGCACGTTCAGGTGGCAGCATGACACACTCTTCAATAGCTTCTTTTGCTATACCTCGGCAATAGTTTAGCAAATATAGGAATATTTGTCCGTCATCACGAGTTCTAGACTCCACATAGGTCTCGAACTGACGAAAACATTTCCAGTAGGGGCTAGCTGAACCATCAAAAGACACCAATTCTATTGTCGGAAGGTCCGATCTTGGTAAACTCCCGGGCTTTTTATTACGAACAGAATCTTCTACTTCCGAACGAGGGTAGACAGCTACTTCTGCCTTTTGAGGCCCACAATGCGCAAAATAACTTGCAACCTTTTGATTGGTATAATATCTTGCAACTGTGAATCTGCATCGTCGTATGCAGAAGCAGCAATCTCGGCCATTTCAACCTCCTGTACCGCCTCAAGCAATTTCTCTTTGTGCTGCATTTAGATAACTTCACGTTCCTGCGACAGTTTTAGTCGTTCTAAACGCATCTTAGCCTTACGAACAAGGATATTTGATTCTATCGTTGAACCCCAAAGCTACCTCGAGAGCCCTCAACAGAACAAGGAATGCACTCACCTGCGGTGTCTTCCGTTCCATTATCGACTAATTGTTGGGAGGATTTGATCTTTTCCATAAAACTGTGGGTAACGGGCATATTGACGTCAGCGAATTCAACGTTGAGTACTGTATTGCGTCCACAAATTCAACGTTGAGTACTGTATTGCATTCACAAATTCGACGTTGAGTACTGTAGCGTCCACAAATTCGACGATGAGTACTGTAACGACGAAAAAAAGTTGAGTACTGTATTTTCTCCAATTGAGACAAATACGGTCCAAATTGAATTCTATCGTTGAGTACTGTAGCGACCAAATCGCACTGGGGAATAGTTTCTGTCACGGAAACTAGTTGCCTGCTACAACCCACGAGATTCTTATACCGGGAGTGACGAGCGTTTACGAATCGATCCCGAATCAGAACACTACGTCAATTTACGCTCTACTATATTGACAAAGACGATTAACAAGCAAAATATAACAAACCTCAACGGTAATCGAATACAGGTTTCAATGCAAACCCAACGTGTCCAATAAACGGGAGTCAAACAGCTCAGTTGAGAGCACAAAAAATTACCGTTTTCCAATAACGGTAAACACGGGTAACGGACGAATCAAAATGTGCGGAAGCCCAAGTGCAGTTAAACAAAGGAACAATGTTCGGGAAGGAAAATTCTCACAGATTTAACATTTAGTTTAAATGTTATTTTCAATTTAAAGAACAAACAAAAAATATCACGGGAAAATTATGACACAAAAACTTGATAAGGAACACGGGTGTAGGGTGGTAAACAAATTTCTTCAGTTCGTTTGATCTTGCTGGACCGAAAGAAGAATTTTCAAGACATCAACGCAGATTCATACAGATATTTAAATTCTTCATAAACGAAATTTCGGACACGGTGGTAATTTATTAACTCTCATTCGCTAAAAATCTGATGTTGCGGGGCTCCGTCATTTACCTCGATGATCACGAGCAAGTGCAACTAACAGCACATGTCATCGTCAGATGTACGAATCGCTGGTTGTTGATTATATATGAGGACGAGTTATTAGTCCTGCGCTTTAGGTATTATGCCCATAAGAGTCGTGAAAGTGAACAAGGGATCAGGAAATTCTCTCACGGAATTGTTCAAATCCAAGCAGACAATTCAATTGATAAGCAGTGCTACTCGGATGCTATCAACCATGTTTCGAATTACTAGGCGAATCAAGGAGTCATGGATAAAACCTTCAATTTCAAAAGTCTAGAAAGCTTATTGTGAATAATGTGAGCCCGCTATCCTCACGGGTGAGAGGCAATTGAAACTCGCCACCAAAGAAAATCCTGTCTTTACTGTCAGATAATCTGTTCAAATGCTTGTTGTATCAGACTATGTTGAGAATTTGTGACCCCAACCACAATGAGTTATTGTGTTGGTACAGGGCTTGCTTTACCAGTGGAAGTCAACCAAGATGCAAATTCTTAAGAAGCTGAGAAGTTTTACTTCTTTTGATTTCGTTTCATGAAAAGAAGATACTGAATGGTAAGAAGCGCTATTTTACATATCTGTTCAAACAAACAATGGCATGATCCGTACATATGAAAAATGCGAAATAATTTGTACTATAAATTAGAAAATCGTTCCGATGTTTATAATTACCGACCCGTTACTCTGATACCTGTGATTTCTAAATTAATTGAGCGCATCATTGTTGACAATCTAATGAAATATTTCGAAAATAATCAGTTGCTTTCGGGAAAACCGCATGAATTTAGCTGGAATGAATCCTGTTTATCTAATTTACTGATAACGCTGAATGATTGTACACAAGCAATACACACTAGCTACCTAGATATCTCCAAAGCATTAGATCGTTTTATCCATAGCCTACTACTGCAATAGCTTGAAAAGCTTGGATTCACCAGAAAGTTGTTGCATTGGCTGAATGACTACCTAACAAATCGCACTAACCATTATCAAAACCAATCGCAGCAAACATCGGAGTTTCCCAAGGTTCAGTCCTTGGGCCAATCCTCATTCTATTTCATGTGAATGAAACATCGGTACTTGTTCCGTTATTTGCGGACGACATAAAAATATGGCATTGCATCCGTGACCCAGAGACCGTCTGCTATTACTATAAGATCTTGGTCGTTAAAGAACAAACTACCAGTTAACTTCAACAGATGCAGGTTTATGAACGTGGGGAATAAAGTAGAGTTCACATACCATATAGGTTCGCATGTCCTTGAAAATTGCAGTGAAGAAAAAGATTTGGGTGTCTGGAAATGCTCAAGTTTAAAAACATCACTTCAAACTAACACTGTCTTTAAAAAAGCAACACGTGTTCTAAATCTACTCAAACGGGTATTTGGGAAATTTTCGCCGAAGATATTCACAAGGATCATAAATACATACTTGAGATTAGTCATGGAATACGGTGTGTAGTTATGGTCTCCATGACTCAAGGATTTTGAACTTGTGCAGCGAATATGTCATCACTGAACAATACTAGTTCTCAGCATCTGAAACAAATCATAAAAAGAAAGGATAGCCAACCGAATCTGTCCGACTTTCCCTATCGACGAGTCGGAGGAGACCTTATCTTAATTTACAAAACATTCCATTCCCCAAACCATCCCTTACAGGATTTATTCACGCGAAGGTATACGAGGAATTATTGGAACCATGAATATGTGCTGGTGGTAACCCATTCCCGCCTGAACTGTAGAAGGTATTTTTACTCTGTCCGTGTCTGTTTTACTTGGAACAGTTTACCTTCTACCGTTGCTCACTCCACTAGGTTGCATGACTTTAAAACGAAATTAGACGAATTTCTATTGAATAGAACACTTATATTCTGCTTAATCTAATTCCTTAGAATTCAATTTTTACCATCCTAAAACAATTCAATTTTTACCATCTGAAAACCAAACGGCATATATACGACCACAAAGTTACATTCTAGTCACACTGATCCTTCTATCCAATGACGTTGAAATATTTCACAGAGCGGTGGATACAGATGCTGATCACAAGTCTTTAGTAAGATAACCGTGATTCTGTTCTTCTCGCGGGAAATTTTAAAATTCACATTGTGTTGTTGGCCTCATTCGGTCGATGTCGACCATGGATGTACATCACAACCGCATGAATTTTCAGGTTCCACAGCTTTTCGAATGACTAATCAGTCTGATTCGGGAGGAACAATCTCTCCCACAGCAATTGCAACGATAGGCAGAACTCGTTCGATGAGCGTCAGTTGCACGCCGACGGCGTGATCTGCGTTTAGCAGCCAAGAGCTGTATCTGATCCTCCCAAGGTTGCAGATGACGCTTTACACCATGTCTCCAATGTGTGCGGTCAAGAGCAAGTTCTCCCCAACTCGCCGGGTCAATGCCAAGAGCTTTCATGTCTCTTTTGAAAACGTCTTTTTACCTCAAATGGGGTCTGCTCAATGGTCGACTTCCTGATTGCAACTCATCATAGAATAGATCTTTCGGAATACGATCATTTTCCATTCTGTAGACGTGAACAAGCCACCGTAGGTGGCGGTCGCAGCTTCAGCTTCCGTTCGTGTCTTGCTTGGGTGGTCCAGGTTTCACTTTCGTACAGTAAAACATTTAGTACGCACGTGCTGTATACCATAATCTTTGTCTTTACAGTCAATTTGCGGTTATACAAAACACGAAAGTTCAATCAAATGAGAGCTGCTCTGCCAATCTGCTTATCAATCTCCAGGTCTAGCGAGAGGTTATCCGCAACGATTGAAGCGAAGTATGTGAAATTATGTACTGGCTCAAACTGACCGTTTCCAACAGTGATGATTAGAGGCGATACAATCCCTTGACCAAGCACTTCACATTGTGTCAACACCACTATAATATCACAGTTTCACTAAATCCCGGAATTTTGATCGCCTTAATTTGTGGTAGATTAATATATGAATTCAAAATTTATGGCCAACAGAGCATTCAGGATGAAGACATGTAAAACATTCAAAGATCAGATATACAGAATTGATTAAAATAAGCTTCACAGAGAGGATCAGCATTGCTGAAATTATAAGGGAATACTGCCAATGACACAAACGACGTTTCGACACAACGCTGACATGGAACAAGCGGTGACGAAATGCTACAAACACATTGTGACTGTAAGAATTGCAGCATGAGTGAACCTGCTTAAATAAACGACTACTTCCTATACGTCCAACACATAGTAAGATTATGCTTCGCAACATAACAAAGTTTTTGAGCTGGATGTCATCTAGCTCGGAGAACACAAACAAGGTGAACGCCAAATAGCTAAAATTGGACAATGGAACGAAGGTGCTACACTTGAATGTTAAATAGGGATTTAACGGATTTCAATTCGCGCGCCACAAAACGTAACCTTGAAAATATTTCAAATAATTTAATCACAATGGTCCAAAGTAAGCTAACACGTGTTAGACAGAACGCCATCAAAAAGCGGAATTAGTTTCTATCTGCGGGCGACAAATCAGAAAACGAAAAAATATGACAATCTCTAATACGATAATCAACGATTCGCAAGAAGAATGACAAAGAAAAGAGAAGGCTGATTTTAAAAAATACAGTTCACTCTAGAGTTGAAAATGATGCGAAATGCCAGAAACAGGGTGAAGCTAACGCGGTTGAGCTTTAGAGATCACGTTTGGTCGAGCGCCGTTTGGGATTCTAGGAGACAGGGATGTATACTGCTTGTTACCGGCAGTAGCCATGGGGTGCAGTGTAGATGTTTTGCCGGAAAAATTGTGACGAAGCTGAGGTGAACATAGAAAATCTGGGGTTCTTTTAATGAGCGGTCCAGGAGAAAAGGTCGCGCAAGGGCTTCGAGGGGTAGCGCGTGAAATGGCCAGGCGCGCACGTATTCGTGAGTGTTCACGTTGAAGTGCAGCTTGTTCTTCCTCGAGTCTGTGAGAAATGATAAAAAAACACCGAGATAATAACAAGTAGTTGCACGCGAAAAACTAGTCAAAACGCACACGATCTGTTTTGTTTTTATTGAATGAAATAGCTCTCACATATAGATCAAACGTAAAAAGCACAGAACAATCAAAGAATTCCTAGTCGTTAGCCCCTCTCGATCAATTTTAGCATAGATGTATATTGAAAGCACATGTGTACTCATAGTCCACGGCAGAAGAGTCGGAATCGTGAGAAACAACCTGTTCCACAGCATTCACAGCGACAATTAGAACTCGGTGGATCGGAGGTGATACAACAGCTGAAAGCGGTACCTTGGCTAACATAGCTTGAAGGTAACTCTTCACAATATTTCTTCCGAGACAGCGCTCCATAGCAGGTCCTCTCTTACAAACAAATGTTTCGCACAATAGCAGCCCGCCCATGAGTTGACGTCTTGATTTCAACTTGCCAGAGAGTAGATCATTCGGAAATCGACCGTTTTCAATCCGTAAGCACGCTATCAAATGTGACGATGCCGCAGCACATTAAACACGCTCAGTGAGCCATCTTTAGAGAAAACTTTTGCACCTTTTTACTTTGTCCATCCACGGTAGGTTCAAGGCAAGAATGGTCCAGGCTTAACTTTTTTCTTCAAAGTCAGCTCGCAGTCGAAACAGATTTTGTACTCCGAACGGGAGAGGATAGAAGTTGTTGAGACCTGCGAAACAGCCTATAGAAGTAACAACCGAAAGTGGGATAGTTATTGTGTCTCGAAGCCAGACTGCAAATGGGCTGAGGTAGGTTGCTCGGACAAAGAGACCAGTAGGAGACTGGAATGACCACCTAGAAGTCCCTTTTCGAAAGTCGTTGGTAACCTGGTCGTCAAGTTTTAACACATGCAGCTGCAACCCGTTGCTAGACATTAACAACAATGAGCGAATCGGTAGAAGAACTGTCATTTTTCCCCATTGAACTCCAGCTTCTGGGGCCAATGCAAGCTGACTACCAAACCCAAAGATTATTGTATGCAGTGTTAGCATACAAAATACATTGTCGTATGGGAGTAAAACCTGTGCCGTCCAAGTAAGACACGAACGGAAGCTGAATGACTTCTACATACTGATCATCAATTCATTTTCGGATAAGGACAACACAATCTGGACCCGTATGCCTTGAAAGTAGCGAACTGAGTACTAAAGATGGCCCAAAAGGACATGTTCATTGAATATCAAACGCTGGTATTACAAAAAGGATCTACTCTATGGAGTGATGAAATCCGAAAGTCGCCTATGGGACAGGTCACGCACACGACTTGTAATGTATTTATGATAGTTCTCGACCTTGACACTACAACGAAAGGTGCACGGATGTGCAATCGTGCAGCATTTCTGTGCTGTGCGGCTAACATCGTGCTAAATTGATTGGCCAACGGTAGTGAGCTGCATGCGAGTACACGCTGGAGTCTCACTACCATTTCTATTTCTATTTCCCCCTTATATCTGTCTAGGCCTGGGCAACCTGACAGTATCTCAGCCCACATGCAGTCTCTGACTGTGCGGCACTTTGCCTGGATCAGGCTTGTGCTTTCATACATACATACTACAACGAAAGAAGACCTTGACCAATCGCTGTGAAGGCATCGAATGAAGTTTCTATCGGCCCTGAACGTAGATAACACCGACTTACGGGGAAACTATGATAAGAGACTGCGTACTGCTTCCTAACTTGAATTTTGCGAGTAAAAACATTTTTCCTAAATCAGAACGCGTGTATGAAATTCCGAGCCTACAGCTAGTTGAAGTGGCGCACGGTCAGAGACTGTACGTGGGTTGTTATCCTACCAGGGTTCAATGAGCTTGGCACGGATGAATAGTCACAAATATAAACAACATTCTCCAACACATCGTGTAAACAACAATGCCCATCAGATTTAATCAGTGTTAGCTGATGGTAAGACCTAGAAGAAAAAGAAGAAGAAATTGACTTTATTCGTATACACGAATTTTCAGCTGTTACAATAATTTCACCACAAATTTAAAAAATGATAAACATGTCCCGACATCGAGTTACAATTTGTCGACTGAACGATTTTTCTTGTCCGTCTTAATTGATTGACATACGATCCAGTTTACTAGCAAACGTTTTTGGGTCAAACGTTTTACTGCAAGTCCCGGTATCTCGTAATTCGTTCTAAAGTGCACGTCCAAATTTGACCTCAGTTGATCCGAAAATATTTGATGCATTTTACCCTTGGAGAAATTAATTGTATGCACGGCCGATTTGAAGGCCCCGCAACTCACTAACACGGAGATCTGTACGGTTGGGCGACCACAACAGATGTTGCTGGCTCCTTCTGAACTGGTCGGGCAAACAAAGCTACTCAAATGTGCCAGTCTGGAGAACAGTTCATAAAAACGCTTAATTGCGATCGGTCAAACGGTGGACGGTAGCCCAGGTCGTTAGGCATGGGACTACAATGGTGATGGTCGGGGGTTCGAGTCCCACCCGAAGCGGAGCTCAAATAAGAGCGAAACTCGAGTCCAGTGCTTCCATTGTGGACCGTCGTGATCAACTTTGTGAATAGTTTGATGGGCTTGGCACGGATGAGTAGTCACAAATATATCCTACCAGGGTGTTCAGAACTAGAACCAATGGCATTGAGACTGCGGTGTGTTCCCGCATGAAGATATTAACAGAGACAGAAGATGAAGAAAAAGAATTCGTGTACACGAAATTTCAGCATTTAAATAAATTTCTCCACGAAGTAAAGAAAACGTGAATGTATGAAATCACGCAAGCTTGATACCGGCAATGTTTTTCACAATAAACACTGTACGTGGGCCAAAATACTGTCACGTTACCCAGGCCTAGACAGACATGCGATTAAAATTAGAAAATGAATTTAGAAAATTGACGAGGAGATATCAACAGCAGTTATCAAATTGTCAGGCGCATCTCCAAATCTGAAACAGACATCGATTGATTAACCATGTATCGTGTCAGGTGAGGAACAAAAGAGTTTCTGAATTTATTAGTTCGTTCCGTGGATGTGAACTATCAGAAGAAATGTTTTCCATCAATCTGTTGCCTTCACGGAAGTGACGATTGACAATAGTGTCTCGAATCAAATCCGTGGAAACACAGTTCAACCATTAGATAACCTTAATACCACTTCTGATCAGCAGAAAAGTCTTTTCAAGGAGGCCGGGAAAATAAAACGAACCGTCGCGAAGCACAAATTATTTATTTGCTCACCTGGTATATCTATGACTCATGCCAGCTGATATAAACAAATTCAGACAGACACACGTATGCTCAGGATAACCAAGTGCAACTTCGAAACATCTGCTAAACCAGGTCCGCGCAAATTACGCTGCTGCTTATATGGTTTACTGACACTTAATCGCTAGACTCTTAACCACCAGACATTTGATCCCCAGACATTTAACCCCCAAGTCACTTCATCCCTAGTCACTTAATCTTCAGTCAGTTAGTTTGATAACTTCTGAAGAATCCGCATATCTCAGCATACTTCTTCTTATTCTGTTTGATATGAACCCCAGCACATGCTTGAAAAACTGAGACCGTATGCTGTCGCCAATCCTTTCGCAAACCGTTAAGAATTGTTCACATGGTGGGATGTGACTGTAATGCATCATTCAACGGCACAATCATGAGGAGTAAATCATCGTCTGCCTCATAAGCTGTTTTCATCCCTAGTTCACATATTTTTCGTTGCATGATATGACATCTCGAGCAATTCAGCGATACTCAACTACGGAAAGATTGACGTTCTTAAAATCAGAAGTTATCAAACTGAGATTAAGTGACTGTGGATGAACTTGGTGATTAAGTGTCTAGGGATCAAGTGTCGGCGATTAAGTGTCTGACGATTAAGTGTCCGGACACCGCTCATATACCATTCGAAAACTCCTTCCTGTTCTATTTCCCCTTCATATCTGTCTAGGCCTGGGCAACTTGACAGTACCTTAGCCCACATGCAGTCTATCACTGTGCGGCACTTTGCCTGTATCAGGCTTGTGCTTTCATACCTTCGAAAACTCACACAGAAAATCATAACAACATACACAAACCACCAACCTCTCCATCGCAGCGTCCAAGTCATTGAAAGTCGTCGCTTGCAAACCAGCAGGCGGGCCGTGATACTTGAGTCGAGAATTGGGCAACTCCACTCTCGTACGCTGGTCATTCGAGCGAACAGGAGCATGCAAGTCTTTCAACCTGCTTGCGTGTACCGTATTGTCACGTGCACGACTAAGCAGATTCCGAAGGCTGATCAACTCCATCTCCTGACGACTGAGACGATCCGCAGCACGAGCTGCGTTCGCTTGGGATTCTTGTAGTTGTTGACGGACGCGAGCCAACTCGTGCAGAAGCTCACTCTCCGAGGTTGGATGCACGGCGGAGCTTTTGCCGGAGGTGACAGAAAGATGAGCAGACGCCCAGTTATTGGTTACGTTGAGGGGAACGGGTTGAACTTGCTCGGCAAGAGGTGGTGACAGCGGAAGAGTAGCAGATGGAAATGTCTGAGAAGACGGGGGAAACTGGTTTAATGATTAATAGGTGACAAGTAGCGTATGTGTCGACAAACCAAAAACACAGCTGGGGGGAAAACAGACCACACGGCGAAGTTCGATAGGATTTCGACAGTAAATTATGTGATGGTAAAATACGAATTTATTAGGAGATCAAAGAGGGTACTAAGTAAATATTGAAACCACGAAGTGACCATCAGGGGAGATACGTACCTCCAAACTTGTTCAGAAATGCCATCACAAACGGAACATTCTTACGCAACAAGACAAAAACAATCAATCTGGGAAAATTTAATTAAACAAAGATGGTGAAAAAACAAGACTGAACGATAGAGGGTTATATCGTTAACAAGCGTGCAAGCAAACAAGTTAGTCCCCAGCTACCGAAATTCACCTTTCCAAGAGCGAATCCCAAAACTACATGATTTTTTCCAACGACGGATACGGAGTAACCTCATGTGGACATTTAAAGTTATGCACACAGAAAATCATCCCTTCAAACATTTACTAAATCCCAAGGATGTTACTCGAACACGCAACGATTCAAAGGCTTTAAGCATTTCACGTTAGCATGCACGGATGTGCAATCGTGCAGTACTTCGTGCTGTGCGGCTAACATCGTGCTAAATTGATTGGCTGATTGCTGAAACACACTTGAGTCTCACTAACATTTCTATTCCCCTCTCATAACTGTCTAGGCCTGGGCAACCTGACAGCATTATAGCCTACGTGCAGTCTCTGGCTGCGCGGCACTTTGTCTGGATCAGGCTTGTGCTTTCCTACCTTACCATACATTCACAATTGGATATTAGTATTACATTTTTCTCGGTGTGAATTTGTATCATTTGAAACACCTTGCTTGGAGAAATCACACGTTCGGTTTTCATTTCCAAGCTCAATGAACACATGATGAACCACGAGGTATGTTTTTTCTGGGAGAATTTTACATTTTTATTCCATATACATCGCCATTCTACGATTATAAAACTTTCCCAGTTGTGAGTACACACCGCGTACGAGGTTAAGCAGTTGCTGAAAAGTGGATTGAGAGTCGAACATTCTATTTGCTGCACTGGTGTGCAATCGTGCAGTCCTTCAGCGTTAATTTGATTTGTAGCCCGTAGTGAGCTGCATGCTGAGTCTCGCTGACATTTCTCGTTTGATTCTTACAGCAGCCCGGGCAACCGAGCAGCACTTTAGGCCACATGCACTCTATGACTGTGCGGCCCATTGCCTGGATCAGGATTGCGAGCTCATTCATACACGCATCTATTTGTTGTGCTTATCAGTCCTTGTGGTCCATAGGTCAGGTGCTCGTCTCAGGAAACAGGAAACGTTATAAAGGAAATCGCAGACGAGGGACACTACGTCAGGTCAGCTAAGGTCAAAATGCACGTCATGTCCAAACGCCCATTACTAGAACACTCCAGGCCGTATAAACCATGTAACATCCCCAAGATTCACACAAAGTTGTCCAGTGCGTCCGGATTCATCCCTGAGGTCAACCTTCCCCACGAGGGGGACGTGGTTAATGATGGAGCGAGGTTCCTGGAAGCCTTTGTGTAAACAGCGTGAGGGACTTAAAGAAGCAACGGTGGGGTAACAATGTGTGCGTGCTCAACTTCCAGCGAACCACTGTTGATATGTTTGCAACCTGAATTGAAAGTGCAGTGGTGGCTAAATGACCCGGGGAGATGGCACTACCATTGCACACTGGAATAGCATATCCATCAAGTATCGTCCAGTGAACTCAATCTTGCCAATTCAATTCAAAAGCTTACCGGTTGCTAAAGCAACGTACTATTGGCCTCATGCAAGTTAAGTCTGAAA
>JACCGJ010004480.1:8750-20817 GCA_013407085.1 Atriophallophorus winterbourni
TACAAGTGATGTCCCCAGCACCACTTGGTGTTTGTTCGAGTACACCTCTCTAGCCTTTGCACAGCCAAGTGCAAACAACAAGGCAGCAGGGAGTTGGCAGATAGACGCGCTGTGCGCCAGTTATCAACCTACGGGGCTTCTCTCCGGATTTTTCCTCGGGGTTTTCTTCCGAAGCCTTTCCCGAAATCGGGTGACCTACAAGGCAGCGGAGGTTTGGAGTCAGGGTTTTTCTTCCCCTAGATGGATTGCCAGTAGCTGATGAGCTCCAATTCCCGGAGCTTAATGGTTTTCTGGCGACAGGTCACCCGCCTGTCGCCCCTTCTCCTGTCAGTAAGAGCATTCCGCCGGCTTGTGAAAAGACACTCGTGCACGGCAGGGAGTTGGACTTGGTTGTCAGAGGCTATTTGAGCGCACGCCATGTGAGGAGCATTTTATAGATAGTAGGGCGGCTTCATTCCTTACTCCCCACCCCGGCTGTGACAAAACCTTTGGAACCCGTGAACGAGGGCCAAGGGATGTTTTTCACTTGAGGGCCTGTCCGACAAATAGGTGTTGGAGTTCAAACTATTACATAGCAAGATCATTTGAATCAAGTTGCAAAACCTTCCTAATGTTAAAGTCTTTAAGAGTCTAAAAAGCGAATACCTACAATAACTTGGATTAAAAAGTACAAAGCTATTTTGTCAGTACGGAAAAATAGCTTATTTACTCTGATGCGATGTTGGTTTTGGTTAGCATATACTTGTCAAGTTTATCCTTGAACATATTCAGGCTGGATGTACAAATGATATATGAAGACAGAGAGTTCCATATAAAGCGAATTCGGACAGCAATCGAAGAACCTTCGGCAATTTGATCGAGAGTGTGGAATTGTTAATTTGTAGCCATGAGATCTGCTACCACGTGCTTCTTGCCGATTAAACTGGTGTTCACATGGGTGATTCAATGTACGCAAAATGTTGACCACCAAGATTAAGTCAACCCTGAAATAACTATTATTAATATTAATAATAACAGGCAACGACTGACATTATGTTCACCGTTGGAATTTCGATTTATTGCAATATATAACCCAAGTGGAAACAGACTCGTCTTTCTTCCGGTACAAAATCAATTCTTAGGGACTCGTTCATCATCACCATGACAACCGAACTCATCGATCGATATAATTTAGAGGTTCTAATTGGAATTTTTCCTCCAGAAATATTGCAACGAATTCATTTCATAATATTAAACAACACAGATAGATGCCTCTCCCGAAGAACGGTTTTCGTCGTTGTTGAACGCATCAGGTAGAAAACAAGATGGCGAGGAACTGTAGCTACTTGGATATGTTCTCCGAGCTGTTTGAGTTTTGCATCGGAAGTTTCGGTGCCAGACTAGGCAACATCTGCAGCATTGTTGGCAAAGTGACTGCTCGAATTTGAAACTGAGATGGAACGCTTGCCGGTGAGACAAGCAAGATGTGAACTGTAACCACTGGTTGGATAAGGCTGTTCAAATCACACTGCTCTTACATATGAAGAGTGGTTAAGCCACATTTTGCATATATTTAATGTGTCTGTTTTACTTCGAAACAGTTTACCTTCAAAACCGTGCTCACGCCACTAGCTTGCATGACTTGCAAACAAAATTAGACGAATTTTTATTGCATTATTCTGTTTACAGGAACACTTATATACATGTTTAATCTATTTTCTCATATGTTTATAATTAAATTTCAATTTTATACCATCCTATGGTTGTGTAAGCTTGTGCTTTTTGACCACAAAAAACCTTGAATTACCTTGAAGTACCCACACCCCATGTGTGATTGCCGATGGCTTATAAGTTTACATATTTTTAACCATAGTATTATCTTTTTCAATTTAGCGGCAGTTTTGTTCATCTAGGAAGTCCGATCTTTAGAAAGTGTCTTCGATTAATTTGCGTTTCCCTTATAACGCTACTTTGCGCTTTTTACTTCCAATGTCTAGAAACGACTTTTTTCGCTTATCGTAATGACTCACATTGAGATTGTGTACACTCGGCACCCCGCGTCTAGACATAGCTGTTCCACCGGAAAATATCGGCCGCTACATGCATTGGCATTGACCTGGCGAGTTTGGAAGAACTTGCTCTTGACCGCTCACATTGGAGGCATTGTGTAAAGCGTCGTCTGCAAGCTGGGGGGAGCAGATACAGCTCTTGGCTGCTGAACGCAGATCACGCCACCGGTGTGCAACTGACGCCCTACAGCCGAGTTCAGACCATCGTTGCAAGCGCTGTGGGAGAGATTGTTCCTCCCGAATCGGACTGTTTAGTCATTCAAAAAGCTGTAAAACATGAAAATTCATGTGATTGTGATGTACATCCATGGTCGACATCGACGGAAGAATGCCAACAACAACATGCATTGATACATCACGACTTACTGCAAGATCACCACAAAGTCGACACAAACTAGCATTCAAATCCAGTCTTTTCGGCAATAGAGGAAAATATTCGTAACTCGGGGTGTGGATGATGTTCAAATTGTGTTCAGCGAGCTTGCGTAGTTGATGTTGGACGTTTTGTCATCAGACTAGATGACATCATCAGCAATTCCGGTGCATGGAAACTAATGAAACGTTGAATCCAAAAGTGGCTGGAAAAGCTTATTTCAGATGCACACTATCGCTTGAAGAAATACGCAGAAATAATTAATATTGAAGACAGAATTGGACCTGAAATGACGCAACGGTTAGAAAACGATATCACAATAACGACCCGAAAAACCAAGGTCAGCAAGCGCGTGACCTGGAAAACAAAATTCAGAATATCACTACCAGCGGGGAACATTTGGTCAAGAACCTGTCCAACAGACCCCTTACTTAGAACGATAACACACTCTCGGACGCGGTCTAAACTTTAATTTGAAAGATGCTGATCGCACTCAATTCGTGGTTGATTTGGAGTCGATATTAAAATCCAATATCTTTTCAAAAGAAGTCCGACAAACAATTGTATCCGCACTCACTAGGAATATAGAACATAGCTCACTCAATAAACAGGAAATTAGAGCATTGAACAAACTGAAACGTGACCAGAACATCGTTATACTTCCAACCGACAAATGAAGAATGACAGCCGTAATGAACAAGGTAGAATATATCGAGAAACCTGAACAACTACTCCGTGACACAACAACATACAGACGAATAAACGAAGACCTCGCAAAACGACTCAAAAAAAAATCAACGCAACCTTGAAGAAATTGAAGTTCATGGGACAACTGAATGAAGTAGAACAAACGAGAATGAAGCCGCAAGATTCCACTATACCCAGATTCTACGGATTACCGAAAATACACAAAGAAAATGTTCCATTGCGCCCAATAGTTCCTTTGCTAGGAGGACCAAGTTACAAGTTATCTAAAGAGGTGTTATACCTAGTGAAAGGTTCGGAACATTCGGTCAACTCTGACATTAATTTTTGCAGAAATTGAAGGATGTGAAGATCGAAGAAGACGAACTAATGGTTTTTTTCGACGTAACGGCACTATTCACGTCGATCGGAAGAACACTCGCCAAGCAAACTATATTATCTTTACTCAATGAAAAAGGAACGGAACATAATGGAAATCGATTGACACACGAAAGTTTAATGGAACTGATCGAGCTGTGTCTTCAAACGCACTTCAAGTTCAATGGAAAGATATATGAACAAATCCGAGGAACGCAAATGGGATCACTGATTTGCAGTCTAGTTGCTGAGGCAGTTATGCAATGTTTGGAAAGATTTGCTCTGCCAATAATCCGCTACGTGGACGACCCCTTTGTGATTATTAAAAGAACAGAACTGGATGAATCACATCGACTGCTCAAATATGTATTTAGTGGAATCCAATTTACAAAGGAAACTGAAGTTGACGGCTGTTTACCATTGCTGGATGTTCAAGTGAAACAAAAAGCGAAGGCACTTTAGAAACGTGCGCCTACCGGAAATCTTCACACACGGATCAAATACTGAACTTTCACAGCAAGCACCCGAACATTTACAAACGCAGTTGCGTCAGAACTCTATTCAGAAAAGCCGCAACTCATTTTAGCACAGAAGAAAAGAAGAAGAATATCTGTTCAAAGTTTTCCAGAAGAATGGATACTCAAGAAGCTTCATATTACGTTCAACCGACCCCAACAAAGAAACTTAAGAGAAAACAGAACCAGAAGCACTCTACAGTATGCTCAACATATCTCCGAACTTGCAGCTCGGGTACTTCGGCCACTTGGAATCGACATCGCGCATAAACCAGCATCAACACTTTGCAACCATTTCAACAACACGAAAGACAATGTGTCGAAAGAAGAACAGTCGAATATCGTCTACAACGTTGCGTGCAGAGATTGCGAAAAGTACTACGTCGGACATACAGGCCGCAAACTCAGCACAAGACTACTTGAACATCAGTTGGCCGTACGCAGACATGACCGGAATTCACTGATCTCAATTCATATTGATCATTTTGGGTATCAGTTCGACTGGGACCGCACAAGATTATTAGCCAGAGGATTCCTGGCCGCACAAGAATATTAGCCTGGAATTCCTGGAAGCGTGGCACTCAACAACAAATTCAATTAACCAGCATCGTCAATTGGCTGCAACATATGGAGCAATGAGAAACCGCTTACAGCAAAGGCTTTACATGAACCCTCGACCAATCCACGGAAGTGATGATGAACTGACAGACGATCCGTATGAAGCGAAATAATTCCAACTGCAAGACGCTTCGAAAGAAGTTATGCTGATGATGCCACCGGTCTTTTCGCTTTACTGCTACTTTAAGGCCTAATTTGTTTTAATCGTAGCTCAGGAAAACATGGGTTGCTCTTACAGTAAACATTCGTTGTGGTTGGGCTTATGTAAACAGACAATCAGACAGACAGACAGACAGACAGACAGACAGATAGATAGATAGATAGATAGATAGATGGATGGATAGATAGATAGATAGATAGATAGATAAAACAGGCAGCTGTACACTCCCTTGCCGTTTTTATGTATATGTCCCAGATATACATACACTTACACCAAGCTGAATTTACTCAAAATTTGTCCGAAAGGACGATTATGGGCCAGATGATTGCTATTAACAATCGGGATTGATTGATGACACAATACTACATATATCAACATCATACTACTCTTAAAGTATTTCTCGCAATGAGTAATGCTAACACCCCATTTCCTAACTCATGTAGACCCGATTAATCCTAAACAAAACCATATACGGACTGCGTAACTGTTGCGATGTAATCGTGCAATCGTTCTTTCATGAACATTTTTAAGGCTCAATAAAATGTAACAGTAAGAACATTTATTATCGAACAGATGGATCGATTTGTGTGGGCACAAAAATACAAGTGGTTAATTGGATTGAAGTGCGATTGAATGTAACAAACATAATTCATTTCAAGTGGTTTGGTGTTTTCATACAAAAGATTTTCTTGCTGTTTCTTACAAAATGTTTCGGGCTGCTTACTGTCTTTAGATGGAGACCGAGTAGAGTAGGTTTCGTTCGCCTTGCCACAATGGACGTATGGATAAATGTATTTGAAAGCAGCGTCTGAATGTGATGGGTTTTCGTGAAGTTCCGTACATAGAAAGATTACGACGTCTTGGTCTATGTGAGTTTACCCAAAGGCTAATACACCGTGATAATATTCTCACGTGTGACTACCAGGGTACACTTACTGAGACACTTGGTTCAAGAGTGTTGGGATAAATTGATACGCGAATATACCCATGTTTAGAACTCCCTACCTTAGCGTCTGTTTGATTTCCTGGGCATGGTGACATTTAAAGCAAATTGGATCTTCATCTGCAAAAGCCGTCACTCGTGTTCTGTATGTGCGTTAATCTAGGTTTATACTATTATTTTTTTCATTTCTATTCTAACCGTAATCCTGGATGTTGGATTGTACTTGTTGTTGACCTCCTTCGGTCGATGTCGACCATGAATGTGCATCACAATCTCATGGAGGTCCGCAACATTTCCGGAGGAACGATCCTCCCGCGATAAACATTATTCGATCGATCGACAGAACCTAAAATTGAATCGAACATCCAGTACATGTACTCCTAATTTGTGGTGTTGTAAGCTGCTTATCAAATATCTTCTTGCTTTCATTTTCGTGTGTGAGCATAGCCGAGCGCTTCCTTCGGTATGTCTTAAAATGCTGACACAACGATCCAAATTCTGGATGCCGTACCATCCGAGTTCGATAAATACAAGTGTCACAACAGTAGTTGGTCCAAGTCCTTGACAAATCGATTATTATTCGATCGGAGTATTTTGCCTGATGTGTCTGCATATGGACAGCGGTCACATGACTTTATTGATTTCTTCGTTTGATATTGAACGTTGCTTCTACCTCGATATAACTTGTGATAACTTGGTATAATTTTAAATAGGTTTTCTGAGGGTCGATGTGCTGAACACAAGAGTGTCCAATGATGAAATTAGGTATTCAAACCATGGCAGTAGAAATACATTTTCGCTCTGTTAAAAGACCGTTTCCAAAAACCTGGTCGCAAGATACAATGGCACTGCATCAGATAATATTTCTCCATTTCTAGCAAATGGTTTTGGCGTATCTAAAGTTCGTATAAGGTTTATTCCGCTCATACGTGGTTTTTTGTCTGGGATAAATCGTTTATACAACAATTCACAAAGGGCTAACTTTCAGAAAGATGTGTGTTATTGTTCAAGCACGGATGTGCAATCGTACAGTACTTATGTGCTGTGCGGCTAACGCCATGCTAAATTGATTGGCCATCGGTGGTGGGATGCATGCTGAAACATGCTGGAGTCTCACTACTATTTCTATTTTCTCTCTCATATCTGTCTAG
Source organism: Atriophallophorus winterbourni (assembly GCA_013407085.1). Taxonomy (NCBI): domain Eukaryota; kingdom Metazoa; phylum Platyhelminthes; class Trematoda; order Plagiorchiida; family Microphallidae; genus Atriophallophorus; species Atriophallophorus winterbourni. Next base: position 15,621 of record JACCGJ010004480.1, read on the forward strand.
GCCTCGGCAACCAGACAGTATCTTCGCCCACGTGCAGTCTCTGACTGTGTGGCACTTTGCCTGTATCAGGCTTGTGTTTTCATACATACATGCATACAAACAAATCAACACTATCGAATGCAAGAATCATTGTCATCTACCTTTCCATCTAATCAAGTGTGTGCTTAGAAAGTGGCACGCAGACTTTCTTTATCGTTCTATGTCGCAAGTTCGCATAATGATAGCCGGCGCCATTTTCTTGGGAGCGCAATTATTACGGTGAAGCTGCGTGTGCTCATGGATGTGGGATAATATTGCCAAGATGGCGTCACATGTGCAAGTCACAAGCGATTCATGCGCAGTGTTTGAATTGTTTACGATTTAAGCGTGGAGTGAATCTAACTGTTAAATCGAACTTGCATCCTTCATTTTATAATACATGAAAGATAAGCACGTGATATGCACAAACTGCTAACAGGTTCAGCGTACAGGAATTCTCGAGCCATGCAAGCACATAATTAGTTTTTACTCATCAGAAAACAATGGGAATAATCACTAATAATATTGGAATAGTGTTTGAATATTTGAAAGCGAAAAATTAGGCGTCAAGCTTGATTATATTGTTTGCTTAACGGAGAATATATTTTGATACACGTTACTCATTAGTAGCACGAAACGCAAATAATCGATTTTGGGCAGAATCCAGTAATGTTGTCCAAAGTAATGTGTGGCTAACATCCCCCGCACTTATACACCACAGTTTTGTTGTGCGCTCATTGCCTGCTTTTAAACCCCACGGCTTGTTTTTTTGCTAATAATGCTTATCTGGTAAAGCGAAAATGATTTATTCAAAGTTATTCAAAGTTGTAATGGTCTAAAAAGCATTTAGCTTAACAATAACCTCAGGGTGGAGTTATGAGGTATATACAATAAAGAAGAAGAACAGGAAAACTCATGTAGCGTAAATCGTATCAAAGTTTGGGTTGTCTCTCAAGTGATTGTCCAAATTAGCTTTAAAAATATCCAGGTTGGCTGAGTGTGTAACAGTGGAGGGGAGGGTGTTCCATGTGAAACTTACACGTACAGCATACGAATATCTTCGACAGTTCAGTCTTGAAGTGGGCATAAGCAAACCAATATTGAATTGATTAAGGTGCTACACTTTTCCATCTATTGGCTGCCTCATCCGCCTTGAGAAGTCAGAATTCGGAAATGTTATGGCAGAAAAAGCAATCAGCCTAGCAAGGCCAACAAGATGACGGTTTATATAGATTAAAAGCATCCAATAATGCTGTAGTTTATTATGGACTATGTTATTGTGTATCTAGCCCGGCCACTAAATCTACCAATTTTGAGAGCGGATATCCATCATAGGTTAACCAAACATCTTTGGTTCTCAGCTATAGGAATAATTCTGTTTTTTTAAATTTACTCAATCATATATAGCTAACTGCCGTCAATCCTCAAATATGCATTTAACCAAAATTGCCTGGGTCCCAAAACCAAATCACTAAAATGTTGGTATCACGCTAGAAGTTTTATATCTTGACTTTTCTCCTTACTCTGACTGAGTCAACCTCAAACTCTTGACTGATAGGAATCTAGAAATTTCTGTTACCATTTTTGCCAAAGCAAGGCTAGTTGAATAATTGTTGTTAAGTATCTTTTTGTGATAGTAACCATAATTTTGCACGATTATCACTGTAGTTGGTCTTAACAAATTGAGGGTCTGTCTGTGGAATACCGCCTGAAGTCGTTCGTTTCGATTCTCAAATGGTGTTCAGCCATCTTGGTGCCAACTATATCGATGTAATCAAGTGTATATTTAAAAACAGTTGATATTCATAAAAAAACACGTACCCAAAATAAAATGTTCGAGGATTTTGAAACGGATCGCATATCTTTGGGTTATTTTGTTTCGTTTCATTTTCACAGTCTCTATCTCAAGGAATGATACAACCAGCCATGGATTCGGAAGACGCAAATACCGCAAACTCAGGATGTTGCATCCCGCTGCTCAGAGAGGGATATTTCTCCTTGCTCTCCTCCGCAATCGGTAGTTTCATGAGTTTTCCCATCGCTCTTGGTCTGATCACGCTTATTGGTCGAAAATGGACAATACACGTTTGTTTCCTTCTCACAGCCATTTTACTCTTTGTTGAGGTGAGGAAAGTTGCGGGTCCAATTTCAACATTATTTTTGTTAACGGTCTAGAGCATAGTTAAATTGGAAATATTTTAAACGAATAATAAATCATCAATCATCGCATTGCCTGTATCCTTACACCCATCCATCCATCCATCCATCCATCCATCCATCCATCCATCCATCCATCCATCCATCCATCCATCCATCCATCCATCCATCCATCCATCCATCCATCCATCCATCATCCATCCATCCACCCAATCCATCCATCATCCATCCATCCATCCATCCATCCATCCATCCATCCATCCATCCATCCATCCATCCATCCATCCATCCATCCATCCATCCATCCATCCATCCATCCATCCATCCATCCATCCATCCATCCATCCATCCATCCATCCATCCATCCATCCATCCATCCATCCATCCATCCATCCATCCATCCATCCATCCATCCATCCATCCATCCATCCATCCATCCAACCATCCATCCATCCATCCATCCATTCATTCATTCATCCAATTATATATCTATTCTAATCATATGCATCCACCTATCCATTAGTTAATGCTTTATGCCAAACCAGAAAGTTTCCACGTGAAACAATTTTCGTAAAAATCCACATGCTGTCAATAGTGGCTTTCCAAAATACATAATTTTCTCTCCCTCGCCTCCAGGCTTTTTGCATTCCACCCAGCATTATGCGGATTGTCTTTTTCGCCACACGCGCAATCGCTGCCGCCGGAGGCAATGCGACTTCCATCTACATCACCGGACTTTATAGCCCACAAATCAGAAGTTTAACCTTCGGCTTGATGTGCACATTCTACCGTCTCGGTGTGCTTAGCGCCCCGTTAATCGGCCAAATATTTCTTCAACGTGTCTCGGTTCTCGGGGCAATCATCTTATTTTCCAGTCTTTCATTGATTGGTGCATTCGTCACCATCTTTTTACCCCATTCTGGTGGACCCACGCCCACTGGGAAAGCGCGCAAAATATTTCGGAACATATTCAAGAAGCGAGCTCCTGTTACCGCCGCACGTGCAACGGCTGCTGCGGCAGGAGACCTGGTGGATGAAAGCTCTTCCAGTCCACCGAATTCAGCCTGGAGTGATGATCATGTTATATTCGAAAAACGTTTCCTGTAACATAGTGATACCGAGATAGCCAATCAGCCTTGAGGACGCATTTTTTACTATTTTGTGCAGGTTTGAAGTGCTTTATTCATTTCGATTGTGTTTCCTCTTTCTGATCTTTTGACCTTCGTGGGTTGTTCTTTATCGATTTTACACTGTAACATATCACGTGATAAATGGCTGTGGACAGTGTGAATTTTCTTCAAATACGCAACTTAATTGGCTCAGTGCAACTCAATTAAATTCGAATGCTCTAAAATGCAAATATATTTAAAGAAAACCGCAGTAGAATATGGGAACTACGAAAAATATAACAAGCAAAAACGCAATTTGCCTGATTAGTGAACAGTTCAAGAATTAAGTAAAAATCGAAAGTGCAGAAATTGTTTTCGTTTGAAAAGTGGGGTGACAAATGTAGATTCATTGGGTCAGGATGTATAGTTTCCTTCGATTCACGGGTTAAGGGCCAAAAAGGTCTCACAATTTTCTTAAACACGCAAAGAATTTTGAGTACAATCGGTTAGAGTAGGTTTTAGGTAACGTATCACTTCTGACACCTGCGCAGCGACGAAAGAGACCGAAAACAGGCGCACCGTTAAGCGAGCAAAGGCTCATAGACCACGGTTATCGAAAAGGTTTCGTAAGACGTCATTTGATGAAGGTAAAAAAACCCGGAGAAAAATGGGTGAAATACAGTTTGTATGCCGTATTTAAAAGGCACATCTGAAGCGATACGTAGAATCCTGAACCAAGCGGCCACCTCAAGGATAAGACACCTCTATCTAGCGTCGCGAACAGCATCTACAGAATCAACTGTAAGGAATGTTCGGGTGTTTACATACGGCAGATTTCAAGGGAACTTCATACTAGAATCGAAGAACACCGAAATCGTGTATGGAGACACCCCGGGATGCGAGGGAATATCGATCCATTGACTCCGCCTTGGCGGAGCACGTTTTAGACAATGTGGCAATATTGAGACGCGGTATTAAACCGTATAGCGAACGCCTGCATGCGAAGGCGGTCGAAACTGTCAAGGCAGGTCGACTGGTGGTCAATAAGGTGGATGGGGTAGAAATCTCCACAAGCTGGTGCTCGGCACTGATGCGAAGGTAGATAGTTGTTATTCACCTTATACCTACTAGTTAATTAGAATTTTGTTTTTCTTCAAAAATAGCTTAACCTTAGCCCCGTTAGTGATGTACTTTTACGCATGTGGGCCGCTGTGTCAACTGACCTTGACCGTGTTCACTTGTATTATATTGACGTGGATACACTCTAGTAGGAAAATCGACCATTGATCCTGGTCGTGCCTTCGAGACGTGACACAGCGTAGGCGTACTATAGGCTGTTTAGCGGTCAGGTCAAATAAGTGGTGGTGGGTTGACTGCTACTTAATCATGTTCACTGTCCTGACTATCACCCTTGGTCTGACGAAGATTCTGTATCACAATTGAAACGTTACCCAAAACCTGCTCCAACCGATTGCACTCAAATTTCTTTGCATTATGATTTAAGGGGTCTAAATCATAATCGGGTAGATTGTTCCACGTAAAACAAACTCGCGCATCAATAAATGTTTACGGGTTGAGTCGAGAGTGAGGGACAGTCAGAGTCAGTCTTGTGGAAGCCCTATACATTAAAGAAACATTGCAAAGGGTGAATTTCAGTAGTCAAAATATTGTGAGTGAAAATCAAATCCCCTCGGAGATGACGTCGTGGATAATCGAATAAGTATACGGTTGTGATTCGCACATTGTATGGTTACTGGCTGAATTTGACGAAACGTTTATTAGCTCGATGATATAGTGTTTGCGAATTTGCATAATCTTTCTAAGCCATGGCGACCACGCTTGAACTATACATTCCATCGTGGGTCTGATGTACGTATTTATAATGCAAGGAATTGTCTGTTTTGAGAACCTAC
>JACCGJ010004482.1:0-11506 GCA_013407085.1 Atriophallophorus winterbourni
TTGACAAGAAGAGCACTGAAACTCAATCACTCGCAATCCATTGATAAAACGAAACAAGCCACTGTTACAGTTACAATCTTTCATCTGGCGTTAGAAAAATAACCCTTTTCGAGTAAACCTACTACTCGAGCACATGCGGGCAGTTAAACACGACCTGTCCTTTACTCGAGTGAGCCAGTAAGAAAGCTTTATATTGGTGATTGATCAGTGCGGGAGCGCAGCTTGATTCATGGCAAAATGTGTAATTGCAGAGTACTTTCATGATGTGGCGCTAACATCGTGTTAAATTGATTTGCAACCGGTAGTGAGATACATGTGAAAACACGCTGGAGTATCAATGCCATTTCTATTTTCACTTCTCATATCTGTCTCATAACCTTACCATATTTCAGCCTACGTGCAGTCTATGACTGTGCGACACTTCGCCTGGATCAGGCTTGTGATTCCAATTTCGCATGAATGAAAACATCCGAGGCCACTTCAAAGCGCAGTTTCACGCTGAGGAAAAAGTTTGAACCCTCTAAATTTTACGCAAGAGACATCAATAAACAAACCACATGTCTATATAGAATCATTTGCTGTTCACAACGATTTAAGTTCAACATGGCCTTGCGCTGATTTGTTGATCATATATTGTCTACCAGGCATTGTCCACCGCCGCAAAAAGTATGCCGGGGACACCCAAAAGAGAGACTTCTCAATACTTGTTGCAGTCTTTGGTATCTCGCGTGTGTTGTGGGATAGACTCCTTCCACCATAAATGAAGAGTTAATCTATGCAGTGGGGTGTTTTAAAGCGTTCCATAAGCTATAGTGACACTTGGTTGTCACCAAAGGTATTCCTCTGGCTGAGCTGTCAGTTGGTCTACTGAACTCATTGAAAGTAGGAATAGTATGGAGATGTTCGATGGTTAGCAAACGCTGTACAGCCACAAGATCTACGCGAGGCATCAATCAAGCCGGTTAAACCGAGTCGGACTGTTTAGTCATTCAAAAAGCTGTAGAACATCAACAAAAACAAGCGATTTTGATGTACATCCATGGTCGACATCGACCGAAGGAGGCTAACAACAACAATGCACCGAGAGAGAGAGGGATCACGGCAATAATCACTAAACTCAAGGATGCAGTAACGTGGGGGATGACTTCGCGTTGAATGATGAAAAGTGAGAGGACTCACATCTTGAGTACAACAAGCAGGTTGCACCACAGACGAAACGCGACGCACATTCAGTCGAGGAGACGAATCGGGTGCAGATCTGCATCCGTTCGGTGGAACGCCGCACGACGAATCCAAGGTAGTTTCAAACGATGGGCCAATGAGTATCGGGGTATCAAGGCCCAGCACGGCATCGTTCGAGACTGGCCCGTGTATACTGGAGAGACTTAGTGACGACGAACTTGACATGTTGCCCACGTGGTTAGAGCTTGATAAACCCAGCACCGGGGTGAAGGTGGATCGAAGGTCTTCGCCTGGCAAGTGAGAATCGACCAGAACCTCAAGGAAGTTGACAAACAATTGAGCAGTTTCTGCATTTTGGTTTGCCTGTTACAAGAAAACGTTATGATTAATTAAGTACCGCACAACCACGACAAAATAAAATCCAAGTGAGAAAAGACGGAACTTGAACAAATATGGAATCTACATAAAATTAGGCACAAACAAACTGGGATTTTGTGCCTACACTTGGAATAAAGCACGCGTTCAATCAAGCGTTTTGGACGAGTATAGCGATATCAGCATGACAGCTGAAAGAGCAGATATCAAAACACCCAAAATCCGTTTTGACGAATGTTGAGGCATGCGCTTTTTAAAGCCAATTTACGAGGCAGCCAATCCAAAAGCTTTTACAAAAATACAAGAATGTTACCTCTGAGAGGAGTATGAAGTAAAAATGTGATATTCAAGAGAAGTGGTGTCCGAAAAACTGATGAGGGACTGCAATTGGACCGCTAAACTGTCAACTTGTCAATACATTAACTGCCATTCGATGAAACTATAATGAGAACATGGCGAGTTCTGGATGGCAGTGGTAATGAACGTAGCGCTGTGGTACCGGTAAGGAACACAACGAATGCCAAACATGAGCGAGGCAATAGCACCAAAGAATCACAATACATTACCTTCGAAAAATGGCCTGAGAAACGCCAGAGACCACCGAAACCGATACCTAAAAAATAACGATACAAAGCGTAAGATTCCTACCAAAATGACCGAATCAATGAGTGAGAGTTTCAAGTTGTGTTTCATTTCATTTCAAGGCGGAAAATTCATGAGAAATAGCGATTTTTGTCTCTCCTATTCGTTATTCGTACCACATATTTTTACCATGCATTCAAATTTAACATACACTATCTCGGAAATAAAATAATTCTTAGACAACGAAGTGCGCTTTCGACCAATCATAGCCTTTTGAGGCTTGTGAGCGCGAGTCTACCAATCAGATCTCCGCGCATGGACAACTTGGCCACGTGATTTCCCAAATGTGTGCCCGTCTTCAAACTGCAACTAGTCTGAGAAAAATGCGCATAGCGCCTCGGTGTGTGGCATACTTGCTAGTTAAATGTGCGTATTGATTCTGCAGCAGCATGTTCGATTTATTATCAAAAATGTCCTAAATGTTTATTTGCTACCATAGCGCCAATTCGTGGTGGTAAGGTAATATGTTAGGTGAAAGTTGCATGTTTTGGTTCTCAGAGAAAATGCAGCATCTCTTTCAAAGCAACCGGACTCAGGAGGGGGAAAGTAATATGTTTTTAATCACGAAGTAATTCTCTTCCAGACGGACATTTACCAAAGAATGACACCTGTGAATGGTACGTGAAGTGACAAAAACGGGGAGAAAAAGAGAGGCTCCAGGATTGTTGTTGTTGTTATGACGTGTGACAGTGAAAGCCGCAAGGAAGCCGTCATACTGATGTCGCTGTGCTGATTCACAGCACTTGATTGAATGCGGATTTGATTCTAGGTGTTGGCACCTTATTCTAGTATGTCCGTGTCTAATCTTCTATGGGTTCAATGGCTTTTTAAGTCCCACCATTCGTTATCTTTTAGGATTTTCAACATGTCACGGATGTATGGCACTTAAGCACTTCGTACTAATGTGGCTTGGTCAACAAATGTGTTCCTCCTGGCCACAAGCGTGGATCATCAAGTTCGGCTCGGGCATTTCACTCTAAATCTTGTTGTAGACATCTTCGTGGAGTGTTTGATTAAACTTGTACGTTGTTACGTGAAGTGAAGAGGTAAGCATGTAATGATGCGTTTACAGCACTTGATTCGAGTTCTAGGCACCTCAAACAAGTGTGCCAGTGTCTAATTTTCTATAATTTTAGTACACCCGGCCCGTCTACGTCTATTTGGGATTTTATGTCGTCATGGTTGTATGGCAGTTGCATACTTGGAGCCTGCTACTGCTGTTATGTTACCCACGATGACGATGATAATCCAGGACTGTAATGTCATGAATCCAACTGAATGGAAGGTCACAAACGCCTTCCATAGTAAAAGCTACTGAAATGTTTCAAGCAGATATAATGAAGTGCATACGTTATCGTTTACCCAACCTAGGTGGGTAAATAGATCAGGTGAAGGTGCAAAGATGCTAGCAACACAAAGTCGACCTCCAATTAAAATGTCAACACGTCCAGTTTCAGAATATTGCGCACAACTTTTCTTTATGATGAACATAATAGTAACATGGTAATAATAATAATACAATATAACGTGGAAAAGGGTAAAAACAAGTGGATACTAGATGCCCGCAATCTGTCTAACCATCCATTTAGCGAGAAGTATATGTGCACAGTTAAACCAAAAACTGGATAGAATAAAATCGCTCTTACACAAACTAGAAAAACGATACGGCGGTAATGAAATAAAGTAGAACTGTACACGTGAAAACTAGCACAGTTTTTGCAGCTTACTTTGCAAGTAGTGCAACTGTTGCACCGAGGTTTCGCCGCTAGAAATCATATTTTGTATGATGCTCTGAACCGCGCTGAGAATCTTTTGATCGTGGCAATGCGTCAACACGTAGTTGATTTTTGAATCCAACAGATTGTGACTGAAACGAACGGTACATCACCAAAATGTTACGGAGGGTGTGCAAACGCAGAAAACAAAAACTGATCGAAAATGTTTGGCTAAACGAGAATGCATTTAATGTGTTGGTCTTTACCATTCATGTCATTCTCGTGTTCAGGTCCTAGAGATTGATACCGAAAAATCGTCGAATCAACGCCGTTTTTGCTCAGACCGATAGGGTCAATAAAGTCGTGGTTTATCTCTGGCCACACATTCTTGGTTGTCATTGCCGGGGGTGGCAGTGGGGATAAGCTCCCACTGTCTATAAAATGCTCCTATATGGCGCGCGTCTCAAATAGCCGTTGACAACTAAGTCCAGCTTATGGCCTGCACGAGTGGCTTCCCGAGCCCAGCGGAACTGCTTCTACCAACCAGTTTGCTTCGGGCAGATGGAGCTCGTTAGCCTGGAAGGGCATTTCATCTAAGGGGAGGAAAACCCTGATTTTCAACCTCAGCTGCATTGCGCGATACCCGACCGCGGGGAAGGCTTCGGGAGAAAACCCTGAGGAAAAATCTGGAGCAGAGTCTGGTAGACGGTTAGTTGGTACACACCACCTCTTTCTGGCAAATTCCTGCTGCCTTGCAGGTCGCACTTGGTTGTGCAAAGGCTAGAAAAGCTGACTCGAACAAACGGCGAGTGTTACTGTGGACGCCGCTTTGTACCCAAATTCCCAATACCCTTCATTGAAGCCGACTCATCCTCCAGGAGATAGCTACACAAGAGTAAAGTAAGTGATCGTCATTCGTTCTATCCACTAAACACAAATACGCAATCGTGTAGTCCAAATGCACACTGCGCTGCTAACCGCACTAAATTGATTTGCCACTTGCACTGAGATGCAAACGGAAACACGCTGGAGACTCACTGTCAATTTTTGATTTCTGTCCTGGCATGGGCAACTTGACAATAACTTACACCACATGTGATCTGTGACTGCGCCGCTCTTTACCTAACCAGTCTGACCAATGATCACACACGTGACTTCATCGTTGAATTGACTACATTGTGTGCACCCTCGTGACCGCACACGAACTGTCCCGTTTTACTCTTTTCTCATTGGTGCAATTGTATGCGCGACCTTGACCGCACACTAGCCTAGTTTGCACACCCGTCAAAATGTACGGCTTTTGTTCGGGAGTGTGCGTTCGCTACGGGGGTCATAACGGCTTGTGATTACATGCGTCCTCATATACAAAGCGAGGTGCAAGGCTGTCGCACATATTTTTCGAATACGCTCGATCCAACAGTATACCGTGTACATCAAACGACCGAGGCCAAAACGGAGAGGCCATCACATGTTCAGGTAAGGAGTTCCAAAAGGAAAAATGCGAAAAATTGCGCTGTTAATTAATACGTGAACTTGAGATGAGAGGGATAGAGTAGTTTCTCACCACACTCTTGAAACAAGTGTCGATGCTGGTTTAGTATGTGATCTACCTGCATGTTTCTAGTATAGCTTGTGATCTACCTAAATATTAATAAACTGCTTTGAACGTGATAAATATTATTAAATATTATACATTAAAAATATTGTTAAATTGCTTGTTTGTTTTAATTGATAAGAACCAGACATTTAGATCAGTTCGCTATGGAAATATTTTCTTCAGCTATACTGATCTTAATAATAAAATCACTTGTAAGCTGAAGCTGTGCGAAATTTTAGAATTTGTTTACTATTTTGTGAAGGATTTGTCATTTTTCTTAGTGGGTGTCCTTCGGTAAATACAATTTATATGTGTGGTATCATCACAAAGATGCAGGTGTTGTAATTTTTCACTGTACAGAACATTACCAAGGCATCACTAGCTTTGTCTTTCTGGATGGTTTTTTAGTGTGTGCATTGTAAACGCCACATGATGCAGGTATTAAAACACTGTTCTACTAGACACTGGTCATACGTTCTTATCTACACTCTCCGTAATGACTTCCTTTGGTCGATGTCGACCATGATTGTACATCAAAAGCGCATGATTTGTTTCATGCTTCACAGTTTTTTGAATGACTAGACAGTCCGATTCGGGAGGAACAAACTCTCATACAGCGCTCACAGTAATGGGGACGATCTGTGGTTAGCAGCCGAGAGCAGTATCTGCTCTTCCACAACCTTGCACATGACACTTTACAGAATGCCTCCAACGTGAGCAGTCAAGAGCAAGTTCTTGCCAACTTAATGTCAGCAGCTTTCAAACGTCTTTGTATCGCAAGCGCGGTCTGTACAAAGGCCGAGTACATCTTTTGGAGTACGACCATTTTCCATCCTACACACATGAACCAGACTGCGCAGGTGGCGCTTTCGTATTAGAGTGAACATGCTCTGTATGCCAGCTATAGAAAACACCTCAGCATTTGTTACCTTGTTCTAACCCGATATGTTCAAGATGTGACGGATGCTCCTTAAATGGAAAGCATTCAGCCTCCGTTCGTGTCTCGCGTGGATGGTCCCGGTTTCACTGCGTTTAACATCATCTTTATCCAAAGTTGTAGTTTCATGTTAAACGGATATTGCGGTAAGCGAGTTATATTGATCGTTTACCCTATCAAGTCTTGGATACATCGGAATTTATATAAAAAGTCACACAAGGATTCACAAACAGTAGATGCTTCTTTGACTGAAGGTGAAACGAAACAAGCGATAGGCCACATGAATGACCGTGTTAAAAAATTGAAAAATCAAACCAGTGCATGCTACGACAAATGGGAAGAGTACGCGCGCGCGCGCATTAAAACTCACATTACTGGGAAAACTCGAGGAAACACCATGGACGCATCGGCGAGAAATTCATACAAAACGCGCGATTCGTGTTCGTCGGTGGCGTATCGGACCAACGTAGTCTGGGAGAAAATGGATTCAATACACGAATGAATGGAACGCAGGATGGGTGAACGACAAATGATAACCGAACGATAACGTGCTTCTCGCAATTACATAACACAACCAGTTTCTGGCTGTTTGCCGTCATCAGCTGGATATAGTAAGATCACGTTTAGTGGGCCTGGTAGCAATGGAAAAGTGGTAAACAAAGTTATGCTTTGAAGACACACACGATACACACATGACCTACACTCCAATCGGTGACGTGCTTCTAACCATGAACTCTCGTTCTTTCTTCAACAGACGATGTTTTACAATCACCCATGGCAACTAATTCCCTTGTTACACACTGACCTACATTCTACTTGTTTTCATTTGCAATCTCTAAGCCGGCAACCTGCTTACGATTTTGGGGTCAAGGTGTACTTTCATACGCTGATTTTGTTGTTCTCCTATAAATACAAACCATGTTCAAAGCTGATATACCTTCTGGTATACCATGACGATTACGCGCAGTGATTATTTCACATTCGAAATGGTGTCCAATCAATCAGAAAACTAGGAGAATAATAAAAGTTTGCCGCATGTCAGTACGGCTAATTAGTAACTGTCGGGTCGCGATCTGCTTCTAATACGTAGTATTTTTCGTTATGTTGGGCAAGGTATCTTCTATGGTTGTCAAGGCCGGGGCGGTTTTGGGGATAAGCTCCCAATTCCAAAAATGTTCCAATGGCACGCGTCTCGTATAGCCTCTGACAGCCAAGTCCAGCTCCTGGCCTGCACGCGTGGTCCTGTGTGACCCAGTGCAACTAGCTCTACTGACAGGAGAAAGGACGAAGGCGGCTGACTGGCGCCTAAAAACCAGCATGCTTCGGGCAGGTGGACCTCGTAAGTCCATGAAGGCGGTCCACCTAGGGGAAGGAAAACCCTTATCTGAAACCTCCACTGCCTTGTGGCTACATCCAATCATGGAAAAGGCTTCAGGAGTCAACCTCGAGGAAAAATCCGGAGCCGGATTCCCGTTAGGCAGTCCGAAGTTTATTCAACTTCGTCCTGCCAGCTCCTGCGACGGCATCATTGTCCAAATGTATCAGCCTAGCTGTTCCTTTGGTTCCAGTGGTGCCGTGGAGACGGAGCACTTGTTGCATGGGCAACAGCTAGTTCTCCATATTGAACTGCCCTGGCGTACATGGGCAAGGTATCTTCTATGGTACCTTAAACATCGGTACTTTGAACAACGACTTTGCACACTGTACAACGCAATTCTAATTTTTCCCGATTCTGGTTATTTAGATAACGGAGAATGGCTATTCAAGAAACCAATGTATGTATGACTTCACAATAAAGTGAATTGTCATCAAACGCGTTTTAACAATCAAAAGCCAAGTGGCGAGAACTGCTAACCCAAGATTTGACCGAGTAAACTGAGGACACGCGTCAATTTAAAAACCCCGGCACAAGCTTCATCTAGTTGGAATCCACACGGTTGCCGAGTGATAAATAAGAGTCGAGCCGACTGATAAACAAAAGAGAGCCAAGTGTGTGAATAACTCACGAGCACAGCGATTGTCAGCGCCTGCGTGGCCTCTTCAACCAGAACATCCGAGTCAAGCAATATATGCGCTCGCTTAACATCTCGACGGGAGGTATGCTCTTCTTCTTCTTGTTCACCATCCTCGGGCACTTTATCCACCCGTATGGGGTCAGAACTCAGCTCGATTGGGCTCGTGTCTTTCGCGTCCGATCGGTCGACCGCGCTTTGAGAACAGTATGAGTCAATCGATCGAGAGCGCATGGTCTCCGTCGCAGTGACTTGAGCTTCTTGGCGTTGAATTTGTGGACGCTGAAAAGAAAATGGTTTGTAGAAACCGTGGATCTGGTGAATCAATGGATACACAGCACTGCAACAATCGCTTACACCATCAGCCATACTTCCAGTTGGGTGATTTAATAAAGAACGACGACCATCTGGAGACCGAATTCCAGGTATTGTCACATCAGAACGAATTCGAGAAGTGCGAGAAGCCCCCAGGGTTGGTAACACCGGACGCAGTAGACCAGACTGTCGAGTACGGATCGATTCTGGCAAACTTTCGATGGAACCATTCCAATCCGTGATTGAGGCGATTCGAAGCGGTGGACCTCCGACGGCGATAGTATTGAGAAATGAGCCGTGAAACGTGGATGCCAAATGCGCGGAATGGTCGCTTGGTCCAGCTAACGTCCCGGGAATCCGGAATTTCAGGCGGTATCGGTTCTGAATATCTTCCGATACGGGTAGCAAGGCAACTAGATAAGCGATATTGTCATTGGTTACTTGATACTTGTCCCTGCGAAAGATAAGCAGAAGGATCAAGAAAATAACTCCAAGGTTGTATAACATTTGATATGTCGAAAAATAGTTTAGTAGTTAAAATTGCAGCTCTAGTACTTACGTACCACTTGTATATTGACTTTGGTAACCGATTAATACTTTGGAATAATACACACTTTATTCCGGGATATTCTCGTTCTAACGTGGTTGCGTCGGTAGTTTGTGGACTTGTGTTATCTAGCGTATACGGACTGCTAACTGCTCCATATGTCAGCCCGTACCAGAAGTCTGGTGGAGTTCTGAATTGGAATAACTATTGTATGTGGATATTAACAGAATACAAGTAGTCTGACGATTTTTGAGTTCTATCCGACTTTCTGATAACTCATATTCGCTACTCATCCACTACACTTATCATATTGCTTAAAAAAGAGCCGACACCTCAAACTGTATAGGCGACTTTCGGTAGCACGTCTTCGATTTATGCGAGATCTCTCAAAGATTTCAAGGTAGCGCGTTTCGTCTAAAAACAGTAGTCCTACACATGCTTCTCTAAAGACACGCTTCTAAACTAGAACTCTATTCCACACTGTAGATCACATTGTCGAAGGTTCTGCTTTGCTATCCGAGTTTGTTTTATATGAAACTCACTGCCGTCACATATCATTTGTGCATCAAGCCTGAACATGTTCAAAGCTAAACTTGACAAGTACATGTTGACCAAATCCAGCCTTGCACCTGAGTGCATGCTGACGAAACATCCTCGTTGATTTTCTGGCATTCTCGATATATTTAAGCTATGGTTACTGCACAGTATCTACTTTTTAGACCAAAAAACTGGAATTACCAGATCACGTCGCCGGCGTGCAACTGACGCCGTATTCGGTATACGGCCTATCGCGCGTTTCGTCTAAAAACGGTAGTCCTACCCATGCTTCTCTAGAGACACACTTCTAAAGCAGAACTTTAGATCAAATTGTCGAAGGTTCTGCTTTGCTATCCGAGCTTGTTTCATATGGATTTCCCGTGTTTCCTGATCGCTCTTGCACATAACCATGACGATGATTCAACTTTGTACGAGTGCGGCATGATCCGGCGGATGACGTACCTGTTAAACGGCTTCGCCACGATTGTGAGCAGGGTATTCAGTACACGAATGGTTCGAGCCACGGTTTTCGGCGCCGGATGCCGGAAACCTTTCAGAAGGTGCCCAACCAGTGCAAAGTGAAAACTGTCCCGGAAACTCAGGCCGACCGCTTGATCCATTTGCTTGTATTGCAAAATGAATTGCTCGCGACATCTCATCATGGTTGTTGGCAACGTCTGAAAGCGTGAGAGAGATTATCGCTCCATAGTGAATGTGATACATATCATACATATTTTAATGGCACATTAGCGAAAAACACAGTCAAAGTCGTCCTTTCGGCTTGGATGGTGGTTCTTCTTTGTCTGTCTGAGCTACATTCACTGACAAAAACGAGAGAGAGAGAGACAGTGATGGCTGGCTACTACACGTTGGGATTCTACTAGCTAGCAGGAAACAGAAATGCAGCTCGGAGAGCACCACCTAGCATAGCTCAATGGGTCATAGAGGTACACAAACTATCGCACCACGTTAAGGTCCAGTCTCAGCGCGATAGAATTTCATAAACAATCTCTTGACCAAATCGTGAGAAAGATTCGCATGTCAAAGGACTCGGTAAGTAATGCAGCACAGACGCTGAACAGCCTTGTTAGTGGTTGGCCATGCATTATGCATTAAGTGAACACGGTGGTTCTTCTTTGTCTAGCCGAGCTGCATTCACTAACAAAAACGAGAGAGGAGAGAGCGATGGCTGGCTACTACATATTGGGATTCTTCTAGCTAGCAGGAGACAAAAATGCAGCAAATGTGAGAAAAAACCTCTTGACCAAAATCGTGAGAAAGATTCGCATGTCGAAAAACTCGGTAAGTAATGCAGCACAGACGCTGAACAGCCTTGTTAATGGCTTAGCCACGCATCATACATTCAGTGAACACGAGACTTAGTCAAATATTCAACAAGTATACCATTGATGTGCAAGGCAGTTGAAACCACTTGGACATTTTCGCCAGTCAACACATGACTGGCTCTTGTAACCCTAGTTAATCTCTTCCATCACCGCTTAGGTTTATTGAGTCGGTGGGATTTGAGATGCTAATGGACACAGTTGATCAGAGAAACGACACAGTCGTGTAGGATTAATACGACACTCGGTGAGAAGATATTAGCAAGACATGAACAAATATAAAAATGTTTTGGAAACCTTTTTA
>JACCGJ010004487.1:0-10950 GCA_013407085.1 Atriophallophorus winterbourni
TATATATATATATATAGCGTATTTCCACGCATCAATTGTATTTGATGACCTAGGAATTCTGCATTACACCTCGTCGTCAGCATGAGCGGTGGAAAAGACTCATCGGTAGCAGACCCCCATCGATCTTGCGTTAGGCTGCTAAATGTGAATGCGCGAAGACTACTCCTAAACTAGCGCAAGCATCCGTGTTCATCAAGAAGCAGAACTCTTTATTCAAGCAGTATGTCGGTGTGGCTTGGGAACAAGAAATATATACATCGGTGGATGGTTCGCTGCTCAGATCTGCGAAGCAATGTCCACAGTCAAACTACTGAGTCCTCAAACGTGTGCATTTCCCCACCTTTTCATATGGGTTTCACACCAGCAATATATATATATATTATAAATATATATATATAGATATATAAATATATATATATATATATATATTTTACACAATCATTTAAAATGAAAAAGTGCCACCCGGCAATGCACGAGAAAAAGAAAGAAAAAAAAGTACAATATGAGGGGGAATTTTTTTTGTCCATTGTTCCACATGTCGATTTTTTCATTTTTTTGTTTTTATATTTTTTTTACAAAGTTGAGGGGGGAACACAAAATAGAATGCACTCTCTCCACTGTTGCCGGTTCTCAGTTATCGTCGACAGCGTGTCAAGCCACAGACACTCACTATCCCTTGGACCCCACCCAGGAAGCCGCGTTCGTCCTACCCGAGCTAAACCCGACGTCAAGCGTTTTAAGGCCTTCTTCCAGGTCAGCGGTTGTCCACCTGAACACCGCCGCCAGCCTGGGCCAACCGACACACGCAGCGCGCGGAAGGGTAGGCGCTCAGGCTTCATTCTCAAGACATGCCAGCAATATGGCCTTATGCGTATGAAAACGCGCAAAGCAAGACGAAGACCGTTACCGGAAGGTTTGCCATGGAGAATATGTCTGTCTGGAAAGTTTAAAACGTCTACTACAGTAATCTGCTTTAAGGCACGATGTGAGATGCCGGCAACACAACGAAGATTGCAAACTTCTATACAAACTTCTGGTTCATCTCGGAGTAGAAGTGTTCTACGAGGTGCATACACCGCTCGATTCCAGCTACTGTAAACCTGCTTTAATTGTTGTGAAGAAGGGAACAGCATTTGCAAGATTGCGATCCAGGACTGGTTGAGTCCACTTAGAACGTAAACAAAGCAAGTATGATACGCCGGAAATTAACAAGTTTATCGCCGACATGTTACAAAACATAGATTGCAAAGTGAATCGTATTGAACATCATTTGATTGTACTAACGTTTAATGGATTGTTTTACGGGAAGAATCCAAAGTTCTGTAGAATTTTGGTTTTACCAGACGGGATATTGGCAACGTTGGTGCGAGCTGACTCTCTGACTCATTAAAAATCTATGATCACTAAATAAGAGGAACTCATACATTTTGAAAAGATTGATTTCATTGCTTTCAACGCGTGGAGTTGCATTTCATGGTGTCGGCTATGTACACTAATATACTGAGCAACCGAATTAATGAAATAAATGTTACTGTCTTACACAGATTAAGTTAAGAGTAACAATAAACACATTATACATCCATTATCAATCTCAAAATCCACACAAAATATGCAAAGCAATTGAGTATGGCATCAGAGAGACTGCCTTAAAACTCTGAGGTAATCCTCATACAACTGACTAATAGCCGAACTCAACGAAACCTAAACCATGAACATCAGGAAAGCAACGTTCAATCAACATTGCCGTATTTTCACTCCTTTTCAATACATAGGTAGAAGTTCTAGTTGATACATTACTGTAAATTCAAAATATAAGAAAGTTCTTTATTAGGTTAATCGATTCCAACAGCACGTGATTTCGTCCGATGCCAGCAAATGTATGTTGATGGTTACATACAATTTGCTGAGAAAAACAGAATATTAACTTATCTGACACGTGTATATACACTGTTCTTCTAGCACACATGTCATTATTTACAATAAATTTTATAAAATTGAAGAGTGCATTAATTTGTCATCAGTGTTCGATTGAATTTCGAAGTTCATTATTTTGATTATAGAATTCACGAATGAAATTATACAAAGCGGAATCTCATTGCATGATACATTCTGAAATATAGGGGGTTCAATCCATCTACATGCCTATGGGCAGGTATGATGCAACAGGTTGGTCGTGACAAAGATGTCCAACAGTGGCTTACAAACTCAACTGGTTTACGATTTTTACACTGTTACAAATCTTGCGGATTCTGGTCGTATTATCCTTCCCTGATGAGTTCAAACAGCATGAAACCTTCGTGTGGATTGTGTGTGTGTGATGGAAAAGTATGCAAATCAGAATTGTCGTTGGAGCCTGTGTTTTTTCCCCAATCTACTTGTGTGTGGTCACATGCTACTAAACAGGTTGGTCGTGCCAACCTTATGCAACAGTGGCATACAATTTCAAAATTTATTAACCATTACTACACTGTTTGAACGTATGCGGATCCTGATCGCACTGACCCTAAATGATGAATGCAAACAGCATAAAACCGGTCGTGGTTTGTGTTGGTAATTCATGTACCTGATAAATTTTAGTTAATTTGATGATAAGCTATATTACTAACATCACCGAGAGTTGCAGTAAACGTTTCTATATAATCTGAATTGTTACAAGGGGAATGCTCGTAAGTCAAGTGAAAATATCCATAAAACACAAAATCAAGAATTGAAAGGTATAGAAAATGCTCATTTTTATGCATTTCCATCGTATCCACCCCACGAACAAAAATGTATACAATTTATAAAAAACAAATTTACTTTAAAATAGTTCAGCGGTTAATAGATTATGCTTTGTTCGAAAGTGAGCAATGCTCCACTACACAAAAATTGATGCTTTCCGTAGAATTTTCAGTCATCACAACATTTGGCATACTTAGCTTTCCACCTATGGATAAACGGACATCACTTTAAACCTTATTACTTTCTCTGGACTGGTTAAGCGAATCCTTTTCTTCTTTTTTCAGTATTGCTTATAAGAAGGTAGATAGTCCGGATAAACTCTTCGTCGCCAATGTCAAAGATTTCAAGCAAACAGAGAAAAAGGTTTAGCAATGATGTCCGCTTCTTTACCATACCTCTGATTGCATTGTCAGCTATTTACAGTCCCGCGTAAAAGGAACAAAACTGAACTAAAATTTGCCTGCAAAATCATTAATTCGCAATTATTCTGGGCGCTCTCGGTTCTCTTAACTCTTTCTCTGAGTGCTCTTCTATCGGTTTGGCTCGATTGAAGTTAAATTTATCCTTGTAGGAATCAGAACTCAGATCTCAGAACCCAGAAAGTTTTATGATAGAAAAAGCAGTAAGCTTAACAATAACCCTATAAAATCACTCAAAAATCAATACCGACAGGCACATTCCGCATGGTTCGTCATATACTCATCGAGTTTAGAAGCGAAAACCGCAACGGATTCTGAGCGTGTCATTTCTTCAGACAATATGTTCCAAGTGAAACAAATTCCTATCGAGAGAATAAATACGACGAATATCCAAGCGAAAATGCGGAATGCTTAAAGCCTTTGAATGTGTTCGTGTTCACGTAAGGCCATTGGGCTTTAGCGAGTGTTTAAATGGATAGTTCTCAGTATGCAAGATTTTTAATGCCAACAGGAGGTCACTCCATATTCGTCGTTGGGTAAAATCATGTAGATTTAGTTTTAACATTCGCTCTTTATAAGACAAATTTCTGTTACGGGAGACTAACTTTGTCGCACGATAATAATTCCTGTCAAGTAGTTCAATATCCTTCCTCAGCCATTGTGCCCATGCTTGGATAGAATATTCCACAACATACGTATTAATTAACCTAGGCAAGGTTTCGGGCGTGAAAATCTTGAATATCCTTTTTAGAAGACTTAATATACGACAAGGTTTATTGTACACTGCCCGGCACTGATGTACAAGCTTAAGATAAAACGATACCCAGATACCGAAATCTTTTCTGTAGTGGTCCAGACGAGATCTTGCGTGCCAAGCTGATTTGTATGGTACAAAGATTTTCCTTGCTGCAGTATTTTACATGGTGCAGGATTGAATGGTAACTCATTTGTCTGGGACTATCGAATAAGGCGCCCAGGTCCCGTTGTATTGCCATACAGTCATTAACAGACCTGACACGTTTCAATATTTGAATATCATCGGCAAACAGTATCAAGTTACATCTAATATCCTCTACTATATCGTTCATATACACCAAGAATAGAAGAGGTCCAAGCACCGAGCCTTGCGGAATTCCATTTGTGACGTCTATTCTTCTAGAAAAAGGACTGTCAATGCCAACTTGGGCGGATCTAGCAGTAAGAGAGTCCCTTATCCAATTCAGCAACATTCCCGTTATTTCATAAGCTTCGAGGTTTTTTATTAGAATGCCATGGTTGACTCTATCGAACGATCTGGAAATATCGATGTTGCAAACATGTACAGCCTCACCTTCGTCTAGTGCCTTGGTCCAATCCTCGAACGTTGTAAGATGTTTAGATAAACAGCAACGATTTCTTCGAAAACCGTGTTTTGGTGCCGTCAAAATTTTTTGGTTTTCATAATGTTCTCTTATGCGCGCAGTCACAATGCATTCCACTAATTTAGAGATCACCGGAAGTAGCGTTACTGGTCTATAGTTTACTGTGTCTGATCGACTAACGCCTTTATAAATAGAAGTTATCATCTCTGCTTTCCAACGCGGTGGCATTTTTCCTTCATGTAGGCTGAGATTGAATTGCCGCAATTTTGTCGTGTTTCCAGATAAGAGTAACAGCAGTAGCATATCGAGTAGACGAAAGGAATGAGTATCAAGAATCAAGAATCAAGATTTTATGGTGATAAATAGCTAATGCTTTACACGTACCATTGGATGACAACTATTGCAAAAAGAAAAATTTAATCAAAATCACATTGTTATTATTTTTCTGGGTTCATGTTGCTTTAATACACCGGGCCAAATTCAGGGTTTTGTTTGACGTATGCATCCAATTTCGAGTTGAAAACATCAATTGTCGTTGCATTCACAACATCTTGCGGTAGCGCATTACATAGAAAGCAGATACGCACAGAGAAGAAATAGCGACGACAATCAAGTCTTGAGTGCGGTATTTCGAGGCAACACGAGTGACTGCGTGTATTTCGAGGGGAGTTTACTTTTATTAGTTCGCTAAGCGAATGGTTTTCGATCCGCAGTATCTTCTAAGCCAGAATCAGGTCGATCCTCATTCGTCTTCGTGTAAAATCACGCAAACTAAGGATGGCCATTCGCTCTTGATACGGGACCCGCTGCATCCCTTCAACTAACTTTGTAGCTTTGTGGTATATTCGATCCAGGATCTCGATGTCTTTACGCAACCACGGTGCCCAGGCTGGGATCAAATAATCCATCGTTGGATGGATGTAAGTATTTAAAATACGAGGAATTGTTTTGGGTGAGAACCGTCCGAAAATTCTTCTCAGGATTCCTAATATACTACATGCCCGATTAAACACTTTTCTACAATGCATATTCGGTTTCAGGTTATTAGTAATCCAAATTCCGAGGTCCTTTTCAGCGGTGGTCCAATTTAGGATATCGTGGCCTAGATGGTATGTATATTCGCAGTTACGGCCAAGCTGTAACATATGACATTTACGTGGGCTGAAATGCATTTGATTCACTAGAGACCAGTGATACAGAGCATCCAAGTCGTTTTGCAGCATTAAACAATCTTCAGTAGATCGGATTTGCTTCCATATTTTAATGTCATCTGCAAAAAGAACGAGCTTGCATCGCACTATTTCAGTTATATCATTTATATATAAGAGGAAAAGTATGACGACTCACAGATCCTTCATTGATGACCCGGGGACTAAGAACGAGCACCTGAACCACCATAGCAATACTTCTGGAGGTTGGTAGACTAATAAGAGTTTTGGTCATTTCTCAATAGTATGACACAAGATATCGTTATTCAAACATTTACAAATTATTGATATCACCATGATAATTATAGAAAAGTTTAACATAATTTTATTTTGTGTGCATTAAGAAATCAACATCAATCCCACTAATATGAGAATGTTTAATGGTTTATCGGATTATTTTAACCTGTAATTGCTACCGAATTACCAGGGCTCGAATAAACCAAGATTAAATCCTAAAACTGACGCTCACACCCAACGAACAGTTTCGCGTTGTTTGTACTCATCAGCCGGAATGATCATCCATCAGAGGCACTTGAAAATGAACTTCGAGCCGTTTTGGATTATACACCCCTTTATAACCACGTTTTTCCATTTACTCGTATGAGAGGATCAGACCAGCCTTGGACCTTACACTTACATCAGATCCCACAGCTGTTGAGAATATCGTTTATAAACCGCTGATCGGACGAAGCGATCACGTTGTCCTAGAATTCGAGTACGTTTGTAGCGCTAGGCGCAATAGTGACGGGACAAAATGCGTCAGAATGGTGAACTACCGTTCTCTGTGTGCCGAGTTACAAAGCACTAGTTTCGCACAACTGGATTACTCCGATCCGGATAGTCATTGGCGATCTCTCTTACAGCACCTCAAATACACTCAAATCTCGGTACTATGCCACCTCGCTACTATGCCACTTTTGCTCAGTCCCGACAAAATTCAATACAAAATAAATTTACTATGCCACTCCCTACTCTCGTTACTATGCCACTATTCTGTGACTATATAAAAGTGCATTTTTGCGCATTTTACGCATATAGTCAGCCGGTTTCAAGGTCAAACACGAGATGTTTCTCCCTGACGCCAGCTACAACAAGCAAATCATCTCACGCACATCGACAAGCCTCTTTCCTACTCTTGCTTTAAGTATTGATATATAGACCCACGAAAGCGCGCGCACAAACAGACACTCACAACAGTGACATCGTTATTTTTCAAACTATTCAGCCCATAATGTCAGCTCAGAAGCGCAAGCGAACCACTTTACGATGAAGGAGAAGTTCGAGATCATCGATGCTGCGAAGAAGGATCCGAATCAGTCCAAGTTGGCGAGGGAGATTAGCAAGAAATGGGGCGTCGAAGTTAAGAGAACCAACGTGAAGGGCATTCTCTGCAAGAAGGATGCAATTAAAGCTGCAATCAAAGCTGGAGTTCCATCGAAGCGCATGAATCTGACGCAGCCTCACGATTCGAAGTTTGAGGAGGGAGTGCTGATGTAGGCTGAAGCAAGCAAGAGGACTGAATCTGCCTGTCAGCGGCGATCTAATCAAGGAGAAGGCGATAAGACTGGCCGAGCTGATGCACATTCCAGACTTCATGGCGAGCGACGGTTGGTTAGACAGCTTCAAGAAGCGCAATGGCGTCACGTTCAAGGCAGTGCAGGGCGAAGCTGGAGCGGTGGATTCCCAATCGCTTATTGATTGGCAGCAGCAGGTTCTCCGGTCCTTACTCAGGCAGTTCTCTGCAGATGAAGTCTTCAACCTGGACGAGACTGATGCAAGCGTGTGATCGGCTAGACAACGAGATAAACGAGATCCGACGAAAGAAGATGCGTCAGCCGACGATTTCTGAGAGCTTTGGACTGATCGATTGAGCAAATAAATGGACTTGAGAAAATAAAGCCGTTTTTACAAAACCTCGTTACTATGCCACTCTCGCTACTATGCCACTCTTGCTCGGTCCCAACGGGTGGCATAGTACTGAGATTTGAGTGTATATATTTGAGGAGGATTCAATGTTTGCTTTGAAGAAAACGTCTCAACGCAATAAATTTTTACTACGAAGCAGGATTAAAAAGTGGATGAAACAAAGGGCAGTAGCGTGGGATTTTCACAAGGCTACCAACACAGCTGATTCTTGGGTACAATTTACACGACTGCGAAACAAAGTTATCAGCTTAATTCGAGATGATAAACAAGCGTTCCAATCGCAATTGATTACTTAGATGCACCAGAATCCGAAGCTCTTGTATGGACTTGTGAACGACAGAACAAATATTAAACCAGGAGTCTTTGCCATGAAAACTTCGTCCGGCTTCACAGAATCCATAAATCAGACCGCTGAACTGTTAGCAGACTTTTATGCCGGAGTTTTTGCGCCGAAATCCATGGAGCCTGATCAGGAACCAATCGTTCGACTCGACCGACCGACCTTGAGTGAAGTATTGATTACTCCGATGGTGGTATCGCAGTACTTACGAAAATTAAACGTAAAGAAATCTCCAGGACCAGAAGAGATAACTCCAAAGCTGCTCAAAACCTGCCATGCGCAGCTATCTGAACCTCTATCTTGCATGTTTAATAATTTGCTCCAAGCTGGCGTAGTGCCACAAGACTGGAAACGGGGACAAATAATACCCATTTACAAAGGTGGTTGCCGTTCTGATGTTAAAAATTACAGGCCGGTGACCTTGCTGTCTTCGGTATCAAAAGTTTTTGAGCGAATAATAACCGCAGAAATCGTGCGACATCTGGAAACGAATCAACTTTTGGCAGTTGCCCAACATGGATTTCGCAGAAATCGCTCTTGTCTAACAAATTTGCTGACAAGCTTAGACGATTGGACGAGGATTGTAGATGCTGGGGGCTGTATTCATGCGTGCTACCTGGACATTTCTAAAGCGTTCGACAGAGTTGATCACAATTTACTCTTGAACAACCTAAAGAAACACGGTGTTGTTGGAAGACTATACGAATTGCTAAGAGATTACCTCAGCAACAGACACATCCGAGTTCGTGTGGACGGCCTATTATCGAAGAACATCGATGTCACTAGCGGAGTTCCACAAGGCTCAGTGCTTGGACCAATACTGTTTCTAGTCTATATGAACGATATACCACTACCAAATGATAGTAAGATTGTTTTGTTTGCTGACGATATAAAAGTATGGAGGCAAATCAGAAATGCTGACGATTGTATTTTGCTGCAAAACGATTTGAGTGCTTTGTTCAACTGGTCATCTGAAAATAAACTGTCATTGAATATGCAAAAGTCGAAGATGATTCAGATTGGTCGTGACCTTGGCTTTTCCTATCCATACAAGCTCGGCGACATTAACTTGGAGTACACCGAAGAAGAAAAGGACCTCGGTGTCTGGATTTGCGGCAGTTTGAAAAATGGTCTACAATGCGAAACCGTTTACAAAAGCGCGTCTCGGCTGCTCGGCATGCTACGGCGGATATTTGGACGTTTTTTCCCGGGGTGTTTTCCTCTCATGATGAATACATATATACACCCGGTTCTAGATTATGCCGCACAAGCCTGGACACCATGGCTCCAAAAGACATCTTACTCCTGGATCGCATATACCGGAGAGCTTCTAAGATTGTCATTGGTCTCGAAAATATGTCATTCGCCAGGCGACTCAGACAACTGGAAATGAGTACACTTGCACAAAGGAGAATGCGAGGTGATCTCATCCTCGCATACAAAATACTCACTACTGTTTCTCACCCCCTGGATATATTATTCCACCTTCGAACTTCCAGCAACAGCCGTGGCCATGGTTGCAAGTTGGAAATACCACATTCCAAACGGAACTGCCGCAGGTATTTTTATTCGGTACGTGTGTGCTTTGCTTGGAATTCCCTACCTTCCTATTTGGTACGCTCAAACAGTTTATCTATATTCAAATCAAAACTTGACGATTATATGAGAGTTAATCCGAATTTTCCCCAAACTATTAATAAGCTATCATTGTCCCATTGATTTTGATTTTATTTATACTTATAAATATACATTTGTACCTATAGTTCCACCCTGTGGTTATTGTAAAGTTAATTGATTTTTCAACCATAAATCTTGAATCTTGAATCTTGAATCTTAATGATAACAGGATCAAGATACGGATGGCTTCAAACATTGGAGGAAGGGTAAAATCTTGTATGCTACTGTTGGATAAAGCTGGACACATGTGATTGAACAGATTGATCGTGTGAGTATTATCAAACAGTGGCATACTAAACGATAAACATATATACCAGTCAAATGTTGACTTGCTGTAGTTGATTGACGTTAATTAACCGCAGAACGGCGAAAGGGTAATCGATCGGAATTACCGCGGGACGAACAAAGTAAACAAGCCATTCGTCCGATATGACGACCTGGGATGAATAATTAACATCACATAGTAATTTATTAACACCGCAAAAATAACACAACGTGTTTAGAGAGATACCTTGCAGGAAGTTAGTCTTGTAGAATCCAAAACAAAACCAGGCAGTCGTTTAAAATTATATTGTGATTGTGTCAAATATTAATTCAAATATCCGAAAATTAGTGGAAACAAACAAGTTCACAGATTTTGAGTTTATTTCAAATGGTTTATCGTTATACATCTATGGATTTGACGGTTCACAAAGATTTATAGTCTACTGTATGTTAAAGGTATAAATGAAGTGGATAGCTGTAATTATCTGGTCTTCTGGCCGCCGATGCTACAGCTTTTTGTGATTGTGGTTGCTTGATTGATCAACCAAACTAAAAAGTCCCTTGTAAGTTCAAGGCTCACTGAACCTGATCTTACTGTCTCCACCTGATGATGGGAAACAGCCAGAAACCGATAGTGGTGTGTAAGGGATGGGAATGTGAGCCCCACAATACATTGGTCAGATTATGTTATTTGGTGATTAGTTTTATATGAAATTGTTTATCAAACCGTGTGTGTTTGTATAAAATCAAAACTTTGTATTCAAGCAAAATTTGCGCAGCCATAAATTAGAGGCGGACACATCAACTTTCATGTTGAATGTGATAATACAGTTATTGAACAAAGTAATGTCTTGTTCACATCCCCACACTGATACACCATTACCGGTTTCTGGCTGTCTGCCGTCATCACTGAGAGTCAGTAAGATTAGTTTCAGTAAGCCTTGAAACAGTAGATACATGGTAAACACTATCGCTATGTGATTCTGTGTTTGAACACCGTGGTTCGTTGTACGAACCCTGTGTAACAGTGGCAT
>JACCGJ010004493.1:0-10424 GCA_013407085.1 Atriophallophorus winterbourni
GTGTAGTTTTATCACCATTATCGAATTTCCGATGTATACACTGCGGATTCAAGTGGAACGGTTGGAGCCTTACATGAAGGATGATATTAAGCTTTCATGTGAAAGAGTTTCGTGAAACACATGCTAAAAATGAACGTCCCTGTCTGACAAATTTAGACAAAATTTGCCTTAAAAATTTAAAGATTTATAATTAAAAAAACGAACGCTCTACAACACCACAAAACCAGAGTATAGACAACATATAAAAAATGTAAGAATAAGTAACGAGTCTATCAAAACTCACGAATGAGGTTCTCTTATATATCTGTATCTAGTTTTGTTTAAAAGTTTGCTATGCACAGATAGTCCATCACACGTTGAGGTAGGGAATTCGGAAAAGGAACACGCACGGTAAAAATGGTACCTACAAGCAACACATGAACTTGGAACGTAAAGGGAAAGGTTATGTCTTCACGCTCTTGATACGAGTGTTTGAGATGAGCCAACTACATCACAATCGCATGAATTTTCATGTTCTACAACCTTTCGAACATTTCGATTAGGTAGGAACAATCTCTCCGGCAGCGCTTTCAACGATAGGTAGAACTCGGTTTTAGGGCGTCAGTTGCACGCCGGCGGCGTGATCTGCGTTCCGCAGACAAGAGCTGTATCTTCTCCTCCCCAGCTTGTAGAGGACGCTTTACACAATGCCTCCAACATGAGCGGTCAAGAGCAAGTTCTTCCCAACTCGCCGGGTCAATGTCAAGAGCTTTCATATCTCTTTTGCAAACGTCTTTGTACCGCAAGTGCGGTCTGACCAATGGTCGACTTCCTGATTTCAACTCACCGCAGAGCAGATCTTTCGGAATACGACCATTTTCCATTCTGTAGACGTGGCCAAGCCACCGCAGGCGTCGCTGCCGTAGTAGAGTGAACATTCTCTGTAGACCAGCTATTGAAAGCTTGTCTGATACAAAGTAGTCAATGTTACTTTGTTACTGTTTGCTCCAAGAACCGGTTCGATTACCTTAAGCAAAGTAAACTATCGGAATTGCTGCAGAAACATTACTCACCATTCCAGAAGACGGAAGCGCTTTTTGAATTCTTTATTCCTGATCATATGCGCAACCTTTGATTCACCGAGCGCCAAAATCACGGTGTTCAGCTCCTCGACGCGAGCGCGATCGATAAGCAACGCGCCGGCAAAATCTCTGACCATTTGATCTCCGGACACCTCCACTTCCACTTGACCTTGCTTGATCAATAATTGTAGTTCAAGGTCAGTCTGGTTTCGATGATATTCTTTCGCAAGTTGATCCAATTGTGCTTTGATTGCTTCTTTGTGTATTCCAATGCGTTTGATCTCTTCTTCTCGTTTCTAATGAGATACCGAAGATAAAATAATAAGAGGAACGTGTATAAAACGTGAAATGTTGTGTCAAGTTATTTTGCCATGCGGATATAAAGAAGAAATTTCACATTCCCTTAACCTCATCATCGTCACATTATCTATAATGCGAATATGGTTAAGCGACACCCTTTTTTCGGAACCTTATTTTGAAAGGGGTGGCCCATTCGAATGTACAGACGTGCAGCTCTTCTGATTTATGCAAGTACCACCAAATCAAATCGAGTTGCTACAGGCGAGGAGCTGCATACGAGAACACGCTGTGATCTCACCGTCAGTACCTCATTCATATGTGTTTGTCTAAGCCTTATAAGTATCAACAAGTATGACGCTTACCTGGACAAATGAATTGATTTCAGCCAATTCCAGGGCTGCATTTTTGACCTCAATCTCTTTCTCAAACTTCTTTCGACGGTATTTGCACAAGCGTTCCCAAACCACATTGTCCATGCCGGACTGTCCTTCGCGGGCGGGATCGTTGTCCAATTCACGGAAACATTCATCTACCAGCACTGGCGTTGCTTCTGTCGTCTGACGTCGGTTCAACAGTTTCTCCATGTAAGGATTCAACGTGGAAGGAATTTCTCCCCGCTCACTCGCTTCGTTGTCGATTATGTGAGTCATCAATGAAGTCACGATGCGCCTGTGTGAGAAGCAACCACAAAATAACGTGTTTATCACGACTAAAACATACCGGTTTAGTGTTCTGTACAGATGTTGGACACTCACCTCGGTCGACGACGGAATGCGCGGGAGATGTATTCGTACATTGGACCGTGAACATCAGAGAACTCTTTCCGGAAATTTTTCTCCAACAATCGATCCTCCGCACAGAGTAACTCGTATACTTCTTGTGCATGCTCTGAGATTTCTTTGCTAACCTCCAAGGTGTGAGTGATCTGAATGAGAAACATGAATATTCAATGACTGACGATTGACATTTTAAAATGGCTCGGAAATATATCCCCTATTTAA
Source organism: Atriophallophorus winterbourni (assembly GCA_013407085.1). NCBI lineage: Eukaryota > Metazoa > Platyhelminthes > Trematoda > Plagiorchiida > Microphallidae > Atriophallophorus > Atriophallophorus winterbourni. Next base: position 2,363 of record JACCGJ010004493.1, read on the forward strand.
ACGATTTGTTGTCATCATGTAGTGTGTGTGTGTGATAGAAATGCAGGCAAATACGTAACTTCGTTTCAGGTCCATGCGTTTTTACCCATCCACATGTTTCTGGGAACGTGTAATTGAACGGATTGATTGTATCCGCCTTTTCCAACAATGGCTTACAAGCTCAACTTGTTTAAAGTTATGGAATTGCAAATCGTGGATGACGAGTCGAGAAACAGATAAACAGAAAGAAGTCCAGCAGCCCGTACAGAGAGTAAAACCATATCACACGTGGAGCTTCGTTTTAAAAATACGGAGATAAACACCCAGATGTGTATGGAATGTTTAGCCGTGATGAGGCTGTAATAAATTTGACCCCTATAAACGAGCGGTTCGGGCACTTTAGAGCACCGTTGCGAAGCCTCAAACATTTTTAAAACGACGCCGAGCTGCTTGTGGGTGGGGAAATCGTATCACTTTAACATTGTGCTGATAAGATCTAATCTACTCTATGGTGAGTTGAACTCAGAGGTCGACCATTGCACAGTACATACTTGCGGTACAAAGACCTTTGCGAAGGAGATATGACTACGAATTTGGAGGAACTTGCTCTTGACCGATCACTTTGAAGAAACTGTGTAAAGCATCACCTTCAAACTGGAGGAAGCAGGTACTTGTCTCGGTTGCTGATCGTAGAAAACGTCGTGAGCGTTTAAATGACACCGATTGACCGCGGACTGGCTATCGCTTTGAAAACTGCGAGAGATTGTTACCACCGACTCGAACTTTTTAGTCATTCAAAATACTGTGGAGCGTGAAACAACTATGCGCTTGGGATGTATATCCATGGTCGACATCGGCCGGAAGAGGCCAACAACAATTAGCTCCAAGATCAGTACAGCCCGTATGTGCTTCAATTGGATTGTGACGAAAAATTCCCAGGCATGTGCTGAGAGAAATATTGCTTGTAATAAAGTAGACTTGTAATATAAGTAGAGTAGCCGTTTCGGTATATCGGATTTCATAGCTCAGCTAAAAATTGATGCTTGAGTTAGAAAAAAGGACGCAAGTTTCTATTATTCTCGAAACTGACGAAAAAAACGCACCCGAAGCATTTTCAAGCGAATTTTATTGCTGCGAGTTTATGAGAGTTAAATATTGCTTGCTTCTAATCCCGATTGCTCACTGCAGAAGCAACCGTTGTTAGATGCAGTTCTTGATGAAATTGCACTCCGTCTGAGAGACTGTATGAGAACTGATCTACTGTTTAGGCAAGTAATTACAAAAGGATTTCATTGCAGCGAGTTCTCGAAGCGTTATCTTGTACAAGTAATGTGAGTGAACATTTCTAAGCATATTCAAGTTATTCTGCATGGTAACGTACACAGAGTTAAATCGCGTCGAACAGATGAGACCTAATTGCGAAATACTGTCTGTTATCGTCACTCACTTGTTTTTCTTCCAACGTGGCTTGTGACATTTGGCGATTGAGTTCGCGCTCTCTGGTGAACAGCTCCTCCTCGACCAACAACATCCATTTCAGGCGCCAAATTTTAAGCTCTTCTTGTATTACAGCCATCTGGTATCGGATCCAATCGTTGAACAATTCCGCAAGTTGTTCATCAAATTTCGACTTTTCCTCGTCGATTTGACCGTGTGTCTTTTTCACTTCACCTTCCAGATACTACAACAAAAAGAATGGCTCACGGTATGAGCAATAGATACCCGCGTGCCTAGAATGAGTATTTCTATACTTTTATCGCGATGCTCTTAAGACTGTAAATTGCCCAAGCATCGGTAATGAAGTAACTTTATAATGAAATCATGAATCTTAAAGATTCAAGAATCAAGATATCTATGGTGAAGAAAAGCAAATAGCTGTACATTATCATATGAAAGTGTAAATAAATCAAACTACCCAATATCGACCTAGGAGGTTCTGGCGAAAAGTAAAAATAAGTTGAGACATTAAATAGGGTGGATTGAGTAAACGTTTCGACATGAATTTAAGCGGGACTTTGATACCTGAAGTTAAGGATTATGAGTGCGTGTCGGGAGACTGGAACTCTTTTAAATAAGCTCGTAAGTGGTATCTACTTCATGTATGCAGATACTTGTTGCAAATGACTGTAAATAATATGCCTGCATCTACCGTCAGGGTTAGTCTCGAATTCGGTGGATCACAAACAAGTTTCGCTTGTATGCCACTGTTGGGTAAGGTTGGTACGACCAACCTGTTCTATCACATGAGTGCCCACTCATGTAGACTGGGTTTGAACCAATGATTATGAATAAAATAGCCCAAAGTTCAAACACAGTCTACATAAGTGGGGGCTCATGTGATTGAACAGGTTGGTCGTACAAACCTTACACAACAGTGGCATACAAGTGCAACTTGTTTACCATTCTTCCGCTGTTTCTAGCGCATAAAGATCCTGATCCTACCTGATGAGTGCAAACAGCACGAAACCAGTCGTGGTGTGTGTGTGTGATGGAGATGCATGCAAATGAGCTTTTTTATTCATAGGTTGATCACCATTTGAGAACCTAATCTTAACTGATAAGAAACTTAAAGATATGACAGAATTTGGTCTAGAATTGTTAAGCCTTGTTCTGTAGTCAAGTTTTAGATCGCGCTATTCTCTGGTTGATGGTCACGATGTTGTTTCGACGTAGCAATTCGACAAATAGTTAGATGAAGTCCGCTTAGCATAGTCAAATAACCCAAATAACCAAACTTGGGAGTTTGCGAATTCAAAATTTTTCTAACCAAGGATTTATTAATAGGTGTGATTCGCCAAGTAGCTGTGAATGCACTCGTTCTATAAGCCAAAATAACACTTGAACTTCCATGCACGAGACATAAACCAACCTTGCGATATTTCTCTCTTTCTTCGTTCAGTTCTTGCACTTTCCGCTCGTATTCGGCGTACAAACGCCTCTCATCTGCCGTCCAATGACTCATCGGTTTTCCGATTAGCACAAACGCCGGTTTCGGAATGTCTTTCTTCAATTCATCCTCCTTGCGAATCTCCAACACACCGCCCATCATTTCTTCCAGGCCCCGCTCCCGCCAATTGTCCAATTTTTCTCGCCGCCTACGTTCCTCCTCGGCCAATCGACGAGCTTCCCGTTCGGCCAATTCCGCCGGGGTGAAGTATCGCTCCACGGTGATTTCGGAATCATCCACGGTAAGAAGAAGATCTGGGTTTTCATCCGGGGAAAATGTTGGATCCACAAGTGCCTTGGCCGCGTTTGGTTGTTGTAAATCGATCAATGTTTTGCGCACACGTGCGAGGCGGCTGCGAATGCGTTGTAGACAACCGTCCTTCTTTTCGTACATTTCGTCGAATTTCTTGTTGAAAGATTCTTTTATCTTGTAAATATTATCCTGAATCAAAGAATGTTGAAGTTTACCACAGTAAGAGCATATATGTTCGACAGTGAGATAAATAGTAACACAACAACTTGCGTGCTGTCAACTGATTCAATTTTCCCTTCGAGATCTGGTTTCCGTTTTCATGTAATTGTTACCAGCTCAAAGGACTACGGGTCCAGGAATCACTGTTTCTACGGGAGCCAGTACTAATGAATCATGAACCCTGTCATTTAACGTGTTTACGTGACTGACTCCAAACATGGCAGACACTGTTCGCACTCATCAGGTAGGGACAGAAAGATCAGAATCGACATGCGCTTGTTTACCACTACTACTACAAGCGCATGCGGATCTTGATCTTACTGTCCCTACCTGATGAGTGCAAACAGCACGAAACCGGTCGTGGGGTGTGTGTATAATGGAAATACATGCAAATGAATATTTTGGTTCATGGTTATGGGTTTAACCCCATTAAACATTTGTTTGGACACATGTGATTGAACAGGTTGGTCGTACCAGCCTTATCCAACAGTGGCATACAAGCGCTACTTGTTTACCATTCCTCCACTGTTTCAAGCACATGCGGATCCTGATCTTAATGTCCCTAGCTGATGAGTGCAAACAGCACGAAACCGGTCGTGGGGTGTGTAATGGAAACTCATGCAAATGAATATTTGGGTTCGTGGCAGACACTGTTCCACATTAATGCCGTTTACGGAACATTGGCTCATGGGATTATCAATTTCTATCAGATTGCAAAAGGATGAGGATTTCATGCGCAAATGAGAATAATCCGAATGAGTTAGAAATTTTCATCTTTACATTTACAGAAACATTCCGTAAGATTTCAGTTGTTCTGAGTGTTGAACATATTAACGAGTTGCGCACAACGGCATTAAATTGTATTCCGTTTGAAGAGTAAATACTCACCTGGATTAGTATGATTTGATAGATTTTCTGCTCGCGGGTGTATAACTCCATCTGACCGTAGCAAAGTTCTCCGGGGCCACCGCAGTCCATCGCTAGAAATGTCAAGGGGAAAGCAGGTGGTTATAACATTAAAATTAAAGTAAATTTAGGTACGTAACTCTTGGTAAATAGATTACTCGCATTGTCAGATTATAACCCACGATATTATCGACTGATCTATGAGTAGAATGACGTTTTCTTGCATTTTTTTGAGAGATAAGCGTGCGATTACTATACGCAAACCATCTCATTCTCAGTTTTCGCGCAAACAGAAGATTCGAATTTCATTACACCCATACCCGATGAACAAGTCCAGTTTTCTCGTGATGCTTTATAGTGATTGACAGACTGCACTCTACTGCAAGTCGACCTGACCCGGTAATCTATGTGAAGCAACTTCGATCTGTTGTCGTAATGTCGAATGGCAGCGGATATTGGGAACGTCGTCATGGGGACCAGCACAGTACTGAGTGATACAGTCAAGCGTGCGTAACAAGATATTATCGATCGTTGATAACACTTGATTCCGGTACAGGGTAATCAGTTTTGATAAGTTTACCACCATCTACCATGGGCTAGCATAATTGGAATCGCCTTGCAAAATCACCGACGTCATTCATTTGTGTACGATTGTTCGATGCGGAGAACACAACTATGATTTCCACATGTACAATACAATACACACATGGGGATAGTGTTGCGATTGATGTAAATACTAATAAATTTGGGATTGAATGTTAAGTTGTTGGTGTTCACCGAGCTGGCTTTTCAACATGTGGATGTTCCGCAACGAAACTAGATTATAGCATGAGTCGAAATCAAATCGTTTTCAGAATTTGGGAGAATATGGCGATTACATTATAGTGGGAAACTATTGTTGAATACATTTACCGCATTGTATTCCACACGGAATTCGGAGCTGCACTTTACGATTGAGAGGTATGTGCGTTCACCACGATGGTACACTATGATTGGATAACTGAGGACTAGTAGTCAAATATACGCGGGGGTAAAAATTGCGCAGCATTTACGGACATTCTTTTGTGCACACACGACGTTCGATTGAAGAAACAAAAGTCACTAGCACCAATCACAACACGCGTGAAAGTAATGAAAGTCAATTGAATGCAAGCCAGTTCTACATAGTTATAACAACTCATTCGGATTCAAACAATTTATCACATCATAGCTCGCCACTTGCATACATTCCCTTCACGGCAGGTTTCGTGCTGTTTGCACTCATCAGGTAGAGACAGTGTGATCGGGAGGCGAATGCCTCGAAACACACTGTTGGATAAGGTCGGCGCGACACTTTCGTTTTAGTTGCGATTGATGACCTTCATGCCAAAATGTGTTTGTCGCGTTGACCTAGTTTACATGCTCCGCGATTTTGTATCTATTTTGACCTGATTAAGTGCACACTACTTTGGGCTTGCCATTTAAAGTACCGTTCATGTCCAAACTAGTAGAAGTTGGGTACGTACGTATTCGTTCGGTCAAGTACAACGCACCGCTTGCTGGTACACAACGTTAGTCTCCTCATTATTCGTTAAACAAATGAAACGATATTGGAGGAGTAAAAAGGACAGTAAATTGTGGGGCTCACATCCCCATCCCTTACACAACATTACCGGTTTCTGGCTGTTTGCCGTCATCAGGTGGAGACAGTAAGATCAGGTTCAGTGAGCCTTGAAACAGTGGTAAAGTGGTAAACAACGCTATAATTTTATGTCATTGTTGTATAGGGGTCTTACAAAGAACCACGATGTTCAAATACATGATCACAAACGGGTTCCTGACCAAGCGCTTGAACACAGGACATTTGTTGTATTGTTTTGTTCACATCCCCACAATCACACTCGACTACAGATTTCAGGACGTTTGCCTCCAAGATTAGTTTGATTGAGCTGTGAATCTGTGATCAAGTGATAAAAATGTTGGATTTGAAGTTACCATTAACGAGGATTGACACAGCCAGCCTATGGGCGATCGATTCATATAGTTAAGTTAACCCATCAGATAAATAAAAATTACAAGTTTCGGAGTGCACTTTTGAGCTTTTTTAGATTCCACACCGACAGTATCTGACTGCAGTCTCTGACTGTGCGGCACTTTGCCTGGATCAGGCTTGTGCTTTCATACCATTCATACCACACCGAACCCAATCACTCTTTCTCCAGCAAACAACCAGAAACCGGTTGTGGTGCATAAGTACAGAGTATGTGAACGCTCTTGAAACAGGTCATTTCCATTGATTTGATCCGTTGGCTTAGGTCCAATAAGTGATTCAGTCATCCAAAGTTTAACTATGTAACTCTAATTAGCAGTGACATCCGCTGTTTCAAGGCTCACTGCATCTAATCTTACTGCCTCCAACTGACGATGGCAAACATCCTTGAGCCGGCTGTGGTGTATAAGTACCGGGATGTGAACACAAGACTACATTGAAGAAATATAAGCATCTCGTGCCCTTGGCCCAGTCTCACTCTGTGATTCTGTTTCAATAACGTTGTTCGTTCTAAGAACACTATTTAATAGTGATTTCCAAGCATAACCTTGTTTACTACTTTTTCACTCTGTCAAGACTCCCTGAATTTAATTTTACTCTCCACGCTTCAAGACTTTTAGCAGCAAGCACGTGGTAATGGTATGTACGTGCATGGAATGTGAACACTCCTGAAGCTTGTCATCGAACATTTGCATTTATTTTCACAGGATAGAGAAGGATATGAGATGAACCAATTTTTATCGATCAGGAATTCCTGCTAAGACGACTTGAAATCTTTAGGTTGATTAGGTGCATCCCGTCAGTTACCGGTTCCTAAAATTATTCCTTTCAGAAACACTTCAATGACATGCGACAATCATGTCTGGCTACTGGCTTGCACGAATGGACCATCGGAATAGCTTTTCTAGACATGGGAAATGGGATGAAAGCTCATGAACCTATAAAGACGGTCTAACTAGGGGGGAGAAACCCTGAGTATAGACCTCCACGGCTTTGTGATTAGATCCCAACGTGGAACAGATTTCGAAGTCAGATTTATGGTAGGTAGTTCGTGGTTGTAATGAGCGTGGTTTGACTCGTCTGTCACGAGATCTTTTTGCAAACATATAAGCCTAGCTACTTTTTTCATTCTTATAAATGTGAGTAAAGTGAACACTTAGTTTTACATTTTTGAATTGACCTGGCAAATACCCCAGCTAAGTGAATAAAGATTTCAAGGTTCGATTTAGATATTTCGCAACTTTAGTTACGAGACAGGATTGGATTTCAAAACACAGATAACACTGCGTACAATAACCGCTCCTATGACATGATTAAAATCCGCTTTTACTGCTGATTTTGATGCCGCAAGTAAGTTATTTTGAAATCAATTCTCAATCACTATGACCTATCTGAACCATCTTCCTTTTGTATAAATAACAAACCTGAAGTGATGCTTCTTTTTGCAGTAGACATTAAATGAATACTTTCACTCTCTAGTTTGTCCCACATGATATTCAATATGTTGCAGGATGTCTATGCTATAAAATGTATTCATCTCGTTTTTTATATATTTTTTCTAAGTAAGCTAAGAGCCATTGATATATGAGATTGCATTTAGTATATACAGGGTTTTTTATTTTTAAATTAAAAAGTGAAGGTCGTTTTGTGTGGTTTGAAAAAAATTGTTCTGAACGTATGGAATTCAAGAGTATACTTGAATGCCACTGTTGCATAGGGTTCGTACAACG